>CM059265.1:44005427-44060427 GCA_030347295.1 Setipinna tenuifilis
GTGAGGAAGAATCCCGAGCTGTCTGTCACAATATGGTACGACAACAAAGCTGTCATCATGGCGTCCACAATCCACGCAAGAGAGCCAGAGGATATTTGCAGCAGATGGTGCAAAAAAGAAAAAAAAACATGTTCAGGTGAAAAGACCAGCCATGATCAAACAACGACAACATGGGCGGTGTAGACCTATGCGACCGCATGCTGAGCCACTAGCGCATGTCCAACAGGACCAAAAAGTGGATGACACGTGTGATGACTCACTTCTTTGATGTTGCCATCACAAACTCCTGGATCCAGTACAAGTCTGACAGCACCTGGCTGAGGAGTTGTTCGATAGTCCAGAACCTGATGGGAACAGTGAAGACAGTGAAGATGGTGAGGACTACGAACCACCAACTAAAGTGAGAATCCAGCAACCAGAGCGATCTGTTCGAAAACTAGGGGCTGTGCATATGCCAGAAATGATGGATATCAAGCATGCAGAGAGGTGCAGAAACAACATGCAAACTCACTGACTCCTCTTTGCAAAACTCTAAGCATATTATCATTCTTAAAACACATTTTGTATTATTTAACACGTGATGAAAAATAGTAAACATTCTTCCCCACATTTTATCAGTACTAGAGCAGAAATGGCATACGTTAAGCATGATGAGTCAGAATTGAGTTTACTTTATTTCACATGACTCGACACCACCAATATAAGGCAGTGGAGAGAGCCACCAGGTTGTTGAAGGTTGCAGCTTGAAAACGGCTGTCAATCAGGGACAAAGAGGACAGAGAGTCAGGAGTTTTGGGAAATGCATGTGGACAATTGGAAGTTGGGGTTTACAGTTTTGAGAAATTGGGGTAGGGTTTCGGAAACTGAGTTTTAGCAATTGTAAAAACCTGTAATGTAGTATTGCAGCATCAACAATAAACTCAACCTGTTTTTACCACTACACCATATCAATTTCAAAAATATATCAAGATTACAGTAATACTGATGTATCACATGAAGACACGTAACCAGGGCCAAACAACAGAACCTCATATCAAGAGCCAGGAACAAGCACCAAAAAAAAAAACAGAACTTCACATCAAGTCCCAGGAACCAGGGCTAAACAACAGAAAATCACATGAAGACACGTAACCAGGGCCAAACAACAGAACCTCATATCAAGAGCCAGGAACAAGCACCAAAAAAAAAACAGAACCTCACATCAAGACCCAGGAACCAGGGCCAAAAAACTGAAACTCGCATGAAGACGCATAACCAGCACCAAAAAACAGAACCTCATATCAACAGCCAGGAGATAGGTCCAATAAACCAGAACCTCAGATCAAGGCCCAGGAACCATCACCAAAAAACAGAACCTCACATCAAGGCCCAGGAACCAGGTCCAAAAAACAGCACTGGTCTCCGCAGGGGCGACTCTGAGGAGGAGGGGGAGAAGGAGGAGGAGGGGGAGGAGGAGGAGGGGGAGAAGGAGGAAGAGGAGGAGGAGGAGGAAGAGGAGAAGGAGGAGGAGGAGGGGGAGGAGGAGGAGGAGGAAGAGGAGGAGGAGGGGGAGGAGAAGGAGAAAGAGGAGGGGGAGGAGGAGGAAGAGGAGGAAGAGGAGTCCCTGGTGTAATGTCCAATAAACCAGAACCTCAGATGAAGACCCCGGAACCAGGTCCAAAAAACAGAACTTCACATCAAGACCCAGGAACCAGGTCCAAAAAACAGAACTTCACATCAAGACCCCGGAACCAGCACCAAAAAACAGCACTGGTCTCCGCAGGGGCGACTCTGAGGAGGAGGAGGAAGAGGAGGAGGAGAAGGAGGAAGAGGAGGAGGAGGAGGATGGGGAGGAGGAGGGGGAGGAGGAGGAGGAGGAAGAGGAAGAGAAGGAGGAAGAGGAGGAGGGGGAGGAGAAGGAGGAGGAGGGGGAGGAGGAAGAGGAGTCCCTAGTGTAATGTCCTGGGTTATGGTGATGTAAGCTGCTGCCATTCACAGGATCAGGGGTGCATGCAGGGGAGGATTCTGATTGGCTGGGCTTGTTCTGATTGAGCAGGCCCTGGAGTAAAAATAATATTTACCAGCCGCTGCAAAGGAGAGCAAGGGTTCAGTGCAAGGACACACACATATACTTAAGTACACACACACACACACAGGAAGAGAGAGAGAGCGAGAGGAGAAGAGACAGAGACAGAAAGAAAGCAAGAACAAAAGAGAGAGGAAGAGAGAGAGAGAAAGAAAGAAAGAAAGAAAGAACTAAAAGAAAGAACGAAAGAGAGAGGAAGAGACAGAGAGAAAAAGAAAGCAAGAAAGAAAGTAAGCGAGAAAGAGAGAGAGAGAGAGAGAGGGAGAAGGGGGGATTGAGGAAGCAAAAAGGAGACAAGGGCGAGATGGGGCTCATGCAAACAACTCGGCATTAATATGTTATCCAGATCATGCTCTGAATATAAACTACCTTCCCCTCCCTCTCTTTCTCTTTTTGTCTCTGTCTCTCTCTATCTATCTCTCTCTCTCTCACACACACACGTGCATGCACACATACACACACACACACACACACACACTCACACACACACACACATAGACACAAACACACACACACACACATAGACACACACACTCACACACACACACTTTGTTCATTCACTCTTTCCCATGATCTCTTTCCTGCCCCCTCTCTCCCCGGACATCAAGCACCTGTTCTCTCTCTGTCCTTTTCTCTTACACAAAACACACACACACACACACACACACACACACACACACACACACACACACACACATACACACATACACAGACAGACACTGACGCAAGCACACACAGAGAGACAGAGGCAGAGAGACAGACACACTCTCTCTCTCTCTTGCTAGCTCCCTCTCTCCTCCTTGCTCTCTTTACTTCTCCCCCTCTGTCTCTCTTTCCCTCTCTCTCTGTCCCCCTATCTCTCTCCCTCCAGCCAGTTTCGGGGTGTAACTGGGGTACGCTCCTTGAGGGTGCTCGAGGGGATCCTGGAGGAGGTCCAGAAGGTGCTACCCAGGGCCTGGGGGCGGGGCTACACCTGCCCTACACAGGCGAGGCTACACCTGCCCTACACACACACACACAAACACACACACGCACAAACACACACACACACACACACACACATGCTACCCAGGGCATGAGGGCGGGGCTACACATAACCTGGAGGTGGGGCTACACATAACCTGGAGGCGGGGCTACCTGGAGGCGGGGCTACATGGGGGCGGGGCTATCCTGTACATGGGGGCGGGGCTATCTGTGGCCTGGAGGCGGGCTCTACGGATGTGCCAGTTGGGCCACATGCAGTTTGCCCGTAGTGGAGGTCTCTGCTGCTTTGGGGGATTCTCTACAGGAATGTGGGCATGGCAGCTTTGTGTGTTAGGGCACACTAGGTCAACGGCACTTCTCAAGTCTCAGCAGAAAGGCGCCTCTATGCTGCGTGTGTCAAAGGGGGCCATCAGAAAGGGCTGAGGCAGGTCAGGAGCATGGACGTGGTCAGAAGTGCTTGAGCCAGAATTTCCTACAGTGCTGGAGGTCTCTGTATAAACCCACTACTGAGAAACGTACGGCCGATCTGCAGTGGAGGCTGGTTCACGGAGCTATAGCTACAAACAGACATGTGGCACACCTGAGTCCAGCGAATGGGAGGGGCTGTCCATTGAGCAGGTAGGAGGAGTCAGTGACCCATTTGTTCTTACACTGCATTACATTACATTACATTGCATTGCATTTGGCAGACGCTTTTATCCCAAGCAACTTACAATAGGAGGACATAAGCTGACAGAGGTGTGAAGGAAGACAGAGTAAGCAGACTGCTTTTATACATACAGGGAGGTGCATATGCCTGAGTAAGTTTCCCGGAGCAGGGAGACTACAGACACACATACTCCCCACATGGGGACATACATACTCACTCACACACACACATACACACACACACTACAGACACACATACTCCCCACATAGGGACATACATACTCACTCACACACACACATACACACACACACTACAGACACACATACTCCCACATGGGGACAGAGAGTTGGAGCCATAGGATGGAGGGTCTTTGAATGGTTTAGGGTATGCTTGAGAAGCCTGGGGGGGGCTCAGAGGGATGATAGAGAGTCGCATCAAGACTGGATTTGCCTATGAGAAGTTAGTTACTGATGTTATGACTTTTTCAAGTATTTGGTGTTCGGGGGATTGTTGTGCGAGGTTGGGCATATAATAAGGGGGAGCTGATTTTCAAAATATAATCTGAATATAATCTGTTTTGCTGTCTGTATGGCTATTCCACTGATGTATGATGGGTAGATGGTGCTTAAATAAAGCAGTTTAAAATGCCCCCCCCCCACCCCCATCCCTATCTTTCTCTCTCCCTTTCTATCCCCTTATCTCTCTCTTTTGTCTCTCTCCCTTTCTCTCTCCCTCTGCCCCTCTCTCGCCCAGCTCTCCTTCTCTATTTCTCTCTCCCTCTCTCTCTCTCATTTTCTTTCTGTCTCTTTCTCTCCCCCTATCTCTCTTTTTCTCTATCTCTCCCTCTGTCCCTCTCTCCCTATCTCTCTCCCTCTGTCCCTGTCTCTCTCTGCCCCCCCTCTCTCTCTTTCTCTCTCCCTATCTCTCTCTCTATCTCTCCCTATCTCTCTCTCTCTATCTCTCTCTCTATCTCTCCCTATCCCCCTCTCCCTCTACCCCCCCTCTCTCTCCCTATCCCTCTCTGCCTCTCTCTCTCTCTCTCTCTCTCTCTCCTGATTGCTCTTCAGTGGCTGGAGCGCTGACTGGCTGAGCAGAGCCAGTGCATAGCCTGACCCAGTTTCATTTTCCCGTGTAAACATAGCGATCACACACACACACACACACACACGCACACACACACTCACACACACACACACACACAAATACAACATAAATCCATGAGTGCACCACACGAATACAAAAAGCCTGAAAGGACAAGCACACACACTTGTAGTGACACAGTATTTCTGTCTATCATACATACACATGAGAATGCACACATGTGCACACACACACACACACATCTGGATGAGGAAATAGTTTTCCCCTCAGTTCTCAGCCAGTCTGTGTCATGTGGGCAGCTGGGATAAGCAGCATCAAAGTGCTGTGCTTTCCCCATTCACCCACAAATCTAAACACAAACACACCACACTGCACACATTTGAAACATTGAATATACACTGGTCTGTAGTTTTGCCTTTTACAGTTTTGCTTATTTTGCTTTAAATTTACCGTGCTTAGGTATTGAATCACTATGTGACATTAGTGCTTCTTTAACCCTAAGAAGCCTAACCCTTCTTTAACCCTAAGAACGCTAACCCTTCTTTAACCCTAAGAACCCTAATATAACCCTTCTTTAACCTTAAGATGCACAAGGGGGGGACCCCCAAGTGGGGTGACCCCCAAAAATGACCCTGTGGATTGTGTTTCGCCAACTCTGACTGTCAGTTACACCCTAGCTGTCTAACGCCAGCATCGAGGAGCCAATGTTTACACGGCAACGTGCGTGTAAATATTATTTTATTTTTAAACATCTTTAAATGTGTATGAGAGTCTACAATGTTTATGTATGAACTTATTTTCAGCATCCACGACTTTTGTGTGATGAGTGTTATCGTCATCAGATTAGCCTAGCAGTAAGTACTGTTTGATGGCATATCCTCATGGAGTGTGTAATTATCATGAAATTAACCTACTTCCCAAGTAGCAGACAGTGTCAGGGGAGGGATATTTGGACAGTGTCAGGGGAGGGATATTTGTGCATTCAGATGAAGGTCTTTAGCAGAAGGTGCATGCAAACCAGTAGTTAAAAATTCAGAGAAGAGTTTTGGAGACTACATAACATAAAGATAATAAAAAAAAATGTCTGGAAACATAGTACATTTTTAAAAAGGAACTGGGTATAAAGAGAACAAACAACATAGATGACAAAGCTAGCTATCATTAATGTTAATAAATAGAAAATGAATGGATGTTAAACATTAAATCTTGTTTGTGTTGACCAAAATATGATTAAAAAAATCACCATCTTGAATGAATGAATGAATGAAATTACTTCCTTGCATAAAACACGTTTAAGGAGGGCATTTTTGACCCCACTCATGGGAACATTTATAGGTGTCAGTATACAGTAGCTCATGCATCTGACGGTTAAAGCAAACTATTTTGTGGTTTGCCGAGCTGATGCATATTAAGCACATTCTATAGTAGGTGTATCTTTGTCACAACATAGGTTGAAGTGTTTAAGAATTGGTGTAAAATAAGGTTTTAAGGGGTTGAATGGTTTTATTGAATCTTTGTAACGTCTTAAAAAAAAGGACTTAGTTCCCTTTGGTAGGAAGTATTCTAAATAATCACACATAAATGTTGTCTTACATATCAATTTTTCGGACCCACGTCATCATAGCTTGGTTGAGTCATTCGGTAAGAATAGCTGCCCCTTAAATCACGTTTTCATTCTTGAAATGCATTGCTTGGAATAAATTCTTGAAGGGGACGGCGCGAGGTGATGGTTTTCAGAATGAAAAGGGAGACGCAGGCGCCTCCTTATGGGCGCGTGCTTAGCGCGAGAGCTGCCTATAAAAGTGCCGTCAGCACCCCGCGAGCTCATTCAGGTGCGAAGCCGGACTACAGATTACACACAACGTGCGCAAAGATCGTTGAGGACTGATTCTCTGGACAACTCGCCTCTTACAGAAGGTAAGACTATTAAACAAGTTTTCATGAGTAGGCTACTTTAGTAAACGACCACCAGTATGCCACCCACTATGATTTCACATAAATGTGAGCGTGTTTGTCAAACACTCAGCACTTGCTGACTGAGCGATCATTTAAAAAGAAAAAAATATATATATTAGCATTCAACAGTTAGAATGACTAGTTTAATTCAGTTTACTTCAGTTAAAGATTTCTGGCACAAATGTTTATGCTATGCTTTCTTTCTCCCTCTCTGTCACACATGTTCACAACCGCGGGGGCGCGCACCCACACACTAATCAGAAAGCACGTTTTGAGATGGAATCTCACCAGTTTCTTAAGGGACCCTTAAAAATAACGTGAGATAAGAACAGACATGTCATGAAAAAGAAAAAATACAGCTAGTGAGAGAGAGAGAGGGAGAGAGAGAAATTGAAACTTCAAATTGCACTTGGGCTGACCCAGGACGCAAGCTCTGCTGAGAAATTCAGATCAGATACTTCTCTACTGTATCTCCCATCTCCCTCTCGATCTTTTATCTTATACTCATCCCATATTTATCTCAGTCTCTTATGCCATATTTTTTTTCTCCTGAGAGGAGAAACTTGTAAATTCTTAAAACGAACCGATGTGCAGACTGAAACAAAATAAGGGCATTGCTCTGGGGACACACACAGTACTGCGGGTCATGCTCACCCTGCCTTGTTGTGAGCAGTTGATCATGTTGATCAACAGATGGTCATGTTTTGCTGATACTGAAAATGCCTCTATGCAACACCCATCATCACACTGTGTGGGAAAAGACTGAAAATAACCAGATGCGACTGCTTCGTCGTGAGTGGCCGTCAGCAAGGGCAGCTAACCTCAGTGCTCCGGGGGCACCTGTGGATTTTCGCGCACTGTAGGCAATGTCCGTCAGTATCCAAGGCACCTGGTGTAACCGCTACAGCTTCGCTGCATATAAGCACACAGAAAAACGCAAACTCTACACTGTAGGCAATGTCCGTCAATATTCAAGGCAAGCGGGGTAGCCGCAAAACCCCGTGACAGGTTCGCTGCGTATGTGCAGACAGAGAGACGCAAACTCTACATAAACAATAGTCCCGACCCCCCCCCCCCTCTCTCTTCCTTACAAAACTACCTGCTGTTATGGTCGTTATAAGGTACGTAGGTGTTTTAAGGGTAAAAGCTTTTGCAGAACACACACACTGTCTAAGGAAAGGAGAATGCAGAGAGTTTTGTTTTTTAACAGGAGAGTGCTCCCGATTGCAGCGGTTATTTGTGGCGTTCTTGCTCTTCTTAAGATGCTTTTAGACTTTAGAAATAAAATAAAATATTCCTCAGATAAGTTCCAGATATTTGCCAGCTGGATTTTGTTTTCCAAGATAGAAAATAAAAAACATTTCGAGAGATTTAAAATTCCGGTGCACTGGCCATGATGTTTCTGGGGTTTTCCTTGGCCTGTCCACATACTTGGCTACTTGACTGGGGCTCTGGCTGGGAAAATTCCCGGTTGTGTGTGTATTTCTTCTCTTTCATCTCCATACCCTGTGTGTGTGTGCGTGTGTGTGTGTTTGTGTGTGTGTGTTAATCTCTTCTCTCTCATCTCCATACCCTGGCCCTGTGTGTGTGTGTGTGTGTGTGTGTTTTCTGCGTTAACGAGGTGCCCTTGAGCAAAGCGTCTAACCTCCAACCGCTGCCTGGGCCCTACATCAGTAGGCTGCTCACTTCTTCAGGTGTTCACTGTTTGCAGCATGTGTGTGTGTTGACTACTCACTGGTCATAATGCGTTTCCATCACTTACAGCTCCAGAAAATAATTTGCTTCTGGGATCAAGAAGAGTATTAATCGGATTCTTGCTTCTCTGAAAGGACCCCTTGGGCATGTTGGATCTGCCCATGCTGTGTTTCCTAGTGGTGTGTGTGTATGTGTGTGTGTGTGTGTGCATGCATGTCTGTCTGTTTGTTCCCTCACATCTCCTAACTTCTGCCCGCATGTGTGTGTGTGTGTGTGTGTGTGTCTATTTCTCCCACAGACAGCCCAACAATGGCCGTGTTGTAAGCAAGCAGCGTAATGCCAGGGAACAACAGCTCAGTGACCGGGTCAGGCTGGGCCAGTGCCGGTGCAGCAGCTGGGTCCGGTGCGGGTGCGGAGAGCTCCAGTGGGGGTGCGGGGGCCGGCGTGTGCGGCGTGGCCCTGGAGGAGGGCCTGGAGACGGGCAACCTGTCTCTGCGCTGCTGGCTGCAGCTGCTGTCCCAGGAGACGTCCCCGGAGCTGGCTGGGGACGGGTCGAGCCTGGCGGTGCGCGTGGTGGTGGCGCTCGTGTACCTGGTGGTGTGTGCGCTGGGGCTGGTGGGCAACCTGCTGGCTCTCTACCTGCTGCGGTCGCGGCACCGCCTCAAGCACTCCTCTATCAACTGCTTCGTCATGGGGCTGGCCGTCACCGACCTGCAGTTCGTGCTCACGCTGCCCTTCTGGGCCGTGGACACCGCGCTCGACTTCCGCTGGCCCTTCGGGCGCGTCATGTGCAAGCTGGTGAGCTCGGTGACGACGCTGAACATGTACGCCAGCGTGCTGTTCCTGACGGCGATGGCCGTGGCGCGCTACTGCTCGCTGGCGTCCGCGCTCAAGATGCACTCGCCAAAGGCGGCCGTGACGGAGGTGCGGTGGGCCAGCGCGGGTATCTGGGCCGTGTCGCTCATAGCAACGCTGCCGCACGCCGTCTATTCCACCACTGCGCAGGTGAGACACACACCTGAGCATGTACTGTAATGCACAGTTATACCATGGCAAACACACACACACACACACTTACTCACACATGTACACACACATTATTACCTGTTGCTCATAGCAATGCTTGAGCACGCCGTCTCCACCACTGTGCAGGTGAGAAACACACATGTACTGTAGGCACAGTTACACCCTCGCACACACACACACACACACACACACAAACACACACTTACTCACACGTACACACACATTGTTATCCAATCACTATACCCCCCCACCCCCCACACACACCAACTTGCTCACACTCTCCTTCTTTCTTACACCCAAGGACCCCCACACACAGACGTGCACACGCACACGGACACACACAAACAGATGTGCACACACACACGCACACACACACGGACACACACATACATCATGTCATGGGAAGGGCGTGTCGCTAGTGCTGACATTTGGACGGATCACACACTGCATGTTCTGCCACCGCACAGATCACACACACACACACACACACACACACATGCATACATACACACACACACATACACACACACACACGCACACACACACACACACACACACACAGAAACACATTAAACTGACAAAACCCACATACACCAAACAGACATAACTGCACACACACACACACACACACACACTAATAACATAGTTACTGGGTAAAGCAGGATATCGATCAGTCTATGATGACATCACAGGTTGACACTGGGGAGGATCTTATAGAGAAACAGCCTTGTGTGTATGTGACCAGTGTTTTCTGGAGATGACATTTATGTCTTTCCTCCACTCCTTCTCTCTTTCCTGTTGACCTTCATTCCATCCATCTATCATGTTTCTCTTCTTCCCCCTTTCTCTTTCCCTGTGTTTCCTTCTCCATCCACCTCACTTGTCCCTTTCCTCTCTTGCTCTGTTTCTTTTTTCTGTCTTCTCTTTGTTTCTTCACCTCCATCTCCTGTCTCTGTTACCCACTCTTCTATCGTTCTTCTTTTTTTCCCTCTTTTTCTCTTTCCCTATTCTCCACTCTGTTCTGTCTTTGTCTTTGATTTCTTCTTTGGTCTTTTGTCTTTTATCCTGTTTGTCTGTCACCTCCTCTTCACTTCTCCTCCCAACTCCTCCTTTTCATCATCCTCCTTTTCTCCTCCTCCTCATTTCCACTTTGTCCAGTCCTCTTTTCTTCATCCTCCTCTCCTTCCCTGTTTCTTCTTTCTTCTCCAACTTCCTTTTTCATTCTCTTGTCTGTTCTCCTCTCTTTTTCATCCTCACTCTACTCCCTTGCTGTTCACCCCCACAACCCCCTGACCCCCCTAACCCCCCTAACCCCCCGACCCCAACCTCCCAGCTCCCTAACCTCCACCCCCCCCCGCTTTTCACCCCCACAACCCCCTTGACTCCTGACCCTCCAACCTCCACACCCCCCCATATTCCTGTTCCCCTCAGGTGTCTGACGATGAGCTGTGTGTGTCTGTTCTCAGGTGTCTGACGATGAGCTGTGTGTGTCTGTTCTCAGGTGTCTGACGATGAGCTGTGTGTGTTCTCAGGCGTCTGACGACGAGCTGTGTCTGTTCTCCTCAGGTGTCTGACGATGAGCTGTGTCTGTTCCCCTCAGGTGTCTGACGACGAGCTGTGTCTGTTCTCAGGTGTCTGACGATGAGCTGTGTGTGTCTGTCCTCAGGTGTCTGACGATGAGCTGTGTCTGTTCTCAGGTGTCTGACGATGAGCTGTGTCTGTTCTCAGGTGTCTGATGACGAGCTGTGTCTGTTCTCAGGTGTCTGATGACGAGCTGTGTGTGTCTGTCCTCAGGTGTCTGACGACGAGCTGTGTGTGTTCTCAGGTGTTTGACAATAAGCTGTGTGTGTCTGTCCTCAAGTGTCTGACGACGAGCTGTGTGTGTTCTCAGGTGTTTGACAATAAGCTGTGTGTGTTCCCCTCAGGTGTATGACGACGAGCTGTGTGTGTTCTCAGGTGTTTGACAATAAGCTGTGTGTGTTCTCCTCAGGTGTCTGACGACGAGCTGTGCCTGGTGCGTTTCCCGGAGTCAGGGCGCTGGGACCCCCAGCTGCTGCTGGGCCTGTACCAGACGCAGAAGGTGCTGCTGGGCTTCGTGTTCCCGCTGGCGGTGATCACCTGCTGCTACCTGCTGCTGCTGCGCTTCCTGCTGCGCCGCCGCGTCGCCGGCCTGCCACCAGGGGGCGCCAGCACCCACCGCCAGCGCCGCCGCTCCCGCGTCACCCGCTCCGTCATGGTGGTGGTGCTGTCCTTCTTCCTGTGCTGGCTGCCCAATCAGGCGCTCACGCTGTGGGGCGTGCTCATCAAGTTCGACCTGGTGCCCTTCAGCAAGGCGTTCTACAACGCGCAGGCGTACGCCTTCCCGCTGACCGTGTGCCTGGCGCACGCCAACAGCTGCCTGAACCCCGTGCTGTACTGCCTGGTGCGCAGCGAGTACCGCGCCGGCCTCAAGGAGCTGCTCCTCCGGGCCACGCCCTCCCTCTGCAGCCTGGCCAATCACGTGCTGCGCCGGGGCAAGAAGGTGGCCGAGGCCCCGCCCCCGCCGCTCAAGAGGAGGGCGGGCGAGGGCGGGCCACACCGGACGGCACGCGCAGGCTGGCCGTGGTGAAGGAGGGACGTGGAGCGGTGCGGTGACACGTGATTGGATAGAGCCGGCGGACGTTGGTACGTGATTGGTTGGAGAGACTGGCCATGGCAAAGATGGATAAAGCTGGTGGACATTGGTATGTGGTTGGAGAGAAGATGGATAGAGGCATGTGGGCAGACAGGTGAACTGGACAGAGACATGGTCAGACAGGTGAACTGGACAGAGACATGGTCAGACAGGTGAGCTGGACAGAGACATGGTCAGACAGGTGAACTGGACAGAGACATGGTCAGACAGGTGAACATGCTATAAATAAACCATGTCATACTGTCCATCATCGGCTCTCTGAAAAACAAACTGTAAATGGGGCTCACTCACACCTTTCCTTCTCTTCTCTTCCTGAGAAGAGGTCTGTCTTCAGGCGGAAAACATACAGAAAAAAATGCACACACCAAAAAAAAAAAGAAAGAAAAAGGAAAGAAATCTGACCAATAAATCATTCATTCAGAATAAACAAGGGATGGAACGCGAGATGTAGTCCGAACATGTCTTCTTTTAGGGAAGGAACTTGCACCTTGTTAGCAGACTTTGGTCAAACTCCAGCTTTTTTTTCCCTCCAAAATGTTATCTTCAATTGCTGTGGACATTTTCCATTTTGTTTTTTTTTTAACACGGCTGGACTGTGCTGCCCACTGCATGCCCTGCAAAACACTGTATTATACGCTATCATTGATGACTCTTCTCTGGAATGTCTTGGTGTTTTCATGATGGGATTGCCTTTCAATAGTATCTGTGTCATGACTTGCTCTTAATCACCTTCACCTTAACCATTAAACCATCGCCTTCATGAGTCACCCTGTGTGATCCAGGCTCTAAGTGACGCGGTCACGATCACGGCTGCTGCGGAGACTGGCTGCGGAGACTGGCTGGGGAGGGTGGCTGGGGAGACTGGCTGGGGAGGGTGGCTGCGGAGACTGGCTGGGGAGGGTGTAATTGTTTTCTTGGATGCTGGTGGATAAACATGGAAAGCAATCAGTGCGGCTGTCTCGGCCCGCGCTGCCGCTACGGAGCTCCTCGTCTCTCCGATCAGCACGAACAGTCAGCGCCTCGTCAGGCGGCATAGGCGGCATAGGCGCAACACATCAACGAGCAAACACACTAGATAGTACTTCCGTAATTTCGCTTCATTGAAAACTAATGACACGATTCATCATGTCCCAAATCAAGCGGTTCTCAGTGGAGGAGAAAAAAAATTGCATCCTCTATTTATTTTTTTTCCTCCGGATCCGGCGATGGTTCCCTAACAGGCGAGCTGTGCTCCCGCGCGAGCGCAGACTTTAGCGCGGTGGCGAGTGCCGGGAGCGCGTGCCAAAGCCTGTAATGGCAAAGCCGCGGGGCGATGATTCTCCTCACGGGATGATAATTCTCTGCGTGCTCGCTTCTAGTGTCTACCCCGTGGGGTGATGATTCTCCGCGTGCTCGCCTCTAGTGTCTACCCCGCGGGGTTAACAGTGTCACGTTTCTCACTACCTTCAAATTATTATGTTTACTTTTTGAAAACTCTACAAACATGCACCACAGCACAGTTAAGCTCTCATTTAAAATAAAAAAACACTGTAACCATCAATCCACTTCATAATTCATTTCAAAGTGACTCATTTTGCCATAACCAACAGTAACACAAGGTACTACTACTAGAAGTAGCCTATTATCGCATATAATGGTGTTATAAATACCATTTCACTGGTGGTGACGATGACATTTATTACAGTGTTCCCCCAGCGTCGAATCATGAGCAAACGTATCATCTTTACCTGCTCTACACCACACCTGCAGTTTAAGCCGAACAGTTATTTAATCATTATTCCAGGAACATGCATTTGCCACAGTACTGTGATGCCGTGTTATTGTATGTAGTGCATTTATGTTGGACGCGGTCTGGGGACACTTTTTTTTCCCGTTGATGGTCCACACTTTATATTTGCATTAAAAATAGCGAACATTTCGTAACAGCAACAGTTTCAGTGAAAATACACCCACCTTTGTATAACTGGGGGCAAAAAGGAAAATAATTACAGCTGATTGTCATTTCAAGGATAAAGTTTCATTTGTTCATCAAACAACAACAGCATCTTTCCATCTACAGTGATCTGTGGTCAAGTCTCACCCTAAAAAATGAACGGTTTTAAATGCAGTATTTTCATGTCCGCTATATTTCTCTGTGACTTACCAGAGGTTTGCTGGCCCTCAGGCCAACACTGAGCAAGGCAGAGGAAGTGGTCGCCAAGCTCCTTTTGCACCAGTGCCACGCAAACCTATGCACAGCTTAGTCCTTGTGTGTGTAGTGTGCTGGTGCATTCAGCAAACCTATGCACAGCTTAGTCATGGTGTAGTGTGCTGGTGTGCATTCAGTGTTGAGCAGTGTTGGGGAGTAACGCAATGCATGTAATTCTGTTACGTAATTTAATTACAAAATAAATGTAACAGTAATACATTACAGTTACTGGAGAAAAATGTGTAATTCAATTACAGGTACTGTTGATTTTTTTCAAAATTACAATTTGAATTACATCTTAATATTGTCAGCAAAACAGCCTATATTAAAAAAAAACTGTTTTGTGTGTTTTTCTTATAGGCGGCGCTTTCTGTTAAAATGTTTACGGGGACAAAATCATGAAAACATTTGAAAAGTAATCAAAAAGTAATAAGTTACGTTACTCAGATAAAGCAATTCAAAAGGTTACACTACTATTACATTTTAAACAGGGTAACTTGTAACTGTAACGAATTACATTTCTAAAGTAACCTTCCCAACACTGGTGCTCTCCACATGTGACCCGTTTTGCTCTGCTCTGTATGTCTCTGTGCTAACTAGTGGAACCCGCAGCAGCGTTACTATGGCGATGTAAATAAATGGTAAACTTGTGAAGCTTCTTTTGTTTCAACACTTGTGATTTTCTTGCTGTGAATTTCAGGCATCTCACACGCACATGACAGAAAGAGAAGGAGAGAGAGAGAGAGAGAATGAGAGAAAGAGAAAAAGAGAGATGAGAGTTAATGTGATTACATTTTTCAGGGGATTTCCGTTAAGAAAAAGCTACCAAAGCATGGGATTGTTTACACTCAGTAAGCAACTGTGTAAATATGTATTTTTGTGTACAGTTATAAGATGTGTGTGTGTGTGTGTGTGTGTGTGTATGTGTGTGTGTGTGGATAGTTGGGGGAGGCCTCTCCCTGTGAAGCTTCTAATCTCACTCTTTCTCAACACACACACACACATACACACACACACACACACACACACACACACACACACACACACACACACACACACACATACACAAACACAAACACTGCACTCACACTCCCTTTACAATTAACACCATGCCAAGTTGAGAATGAGTCTGCTGTGTGTGTGTGTGTGTGTGTGTGTGTTCTGTGTAAGAGAAAGGGACAGAAGAGAGAACAGGTGTTTGATGTCCGGGGAGAGGGGGGGGGGCAGGAAAGAGTGAGTGAACAAAGTGTGTGTGTGTGTGTGTGTGTGTGTGTGTGTCTGTCTGTCTGTCTCTCTGTGTCTGTGCGTGTGTGTGTGTGTGTGTGTCTGTGCGTGTGTGTGTGTGTGAGTGTCTCTGTGTGTGTGCATGCATGCTTTTACATGTCTGTTGCCTCTTCTTGCTTTCTTTTCTCCCTCTGATCTGTCTTTCTCCATGTTGGCTTCCCTGATACAAGCCCCTACTGCAAGGCTGGATTATCCATAAGGGCCAGTGGCACAACCATTCACAACCATTTGGGGGTGCACCACATGGCAAACTTTTAAAATATTTTTCGTAAATTTGCATGTTATTCACTTGAAATTGTTAAATGGCCATACATAACTCGTCATGAACACTAATTTCATAATAACAACAATAATAATGATAATATTGAAGGGGGGGGGGGGGGCACCTGTGAAGTATAGTGCCCAGGTGCACCACATTGGCTTAATATGGCCCTGCCCTACTGGACATCTGACTGACCCTCCATGCCTAAGAGCTGCCTCTGCCTGCTGCATGGCTATACTATTGGCTTTCACTTCCGACCCTTGCTTGGGTTAGGGCCCAGACCACTAACTGTCCCGTCCTTGCTCCCTGTTAACAACACTTCTGTCCTGATCTTAGCACACCTGTATTCCTCTACCAGGCTATGTATTGCCAGCTGGAGTAGAACGCTAAAAATGGGAGGAATTCTATTTGTTTGTTAGAACGGAATGAACGTGACTAAATAACATTCCGAACACAAAACATTCTAATTATGTGCAGTCTCTGTGGGTTACTGGAGAGACTAACTAGCTAGCATCCACAATGGTTTCAGGAAAGTAACAAGCTCAACAAAATGATGAAGCTAAAAATAGGAGGATTTATATCTCTTTGTAGAATGGAATGGAAAACCCCTTTGCTTATTATGTCAGACATCACCGTCACATTTTAAAACATCAAACTTGGAGCGCTGTTTCTTTTGGGAGTTTACCAAAGATTAGATCCCAAATTAGAAATTAGAAAATAATTTCAGCTGATTGTCATTTCAAGGATAAAGTTTCAGTTGTTGATCAAACAACAGCATCTTTCCATCCTCAGTGATCTGTGGTCCCACCCTAAAAATGAACGGTTTTAAATGCAGTATTTTCATATGCTAAAGCAGGGGCGTTCCTAGAGGTATTTTACCGGGGCACGTGCCCCTCTATTGATGTGCGGGTGCCCCGGTATGGAAATATGAATTAATTATTTTGTTTTAGGCAACATAAAAAAATACTTATCTACATAATGCATATTTGCAGTAATACCGTAATTCTATATTCAGTCCACATCGCATCGCTCGCTCTTTGTCGCATGTCTTTGGTCATTTATTCCCGCCACTGTAACTGAACTGGTACCAACTTGCTCGTGCTCGCGCACTCAAGTGTTCAGTAAACAGGTAGGCATGTCACATGGCATGTCACACATGTGTGGTGACTGTAGGCTGGCTGTGTTTGTGAACCGTCCATACAGCGACTATTATATTATATTCACTCTGGCGTTACAATAAACAGTAAGTGGTTATATTTTTTATCCTCTGGGTATTGCTGTATATCGCCCACGCATCGCCTGTCACAAAAAACACTTATTAAAAAGTGCGGGGTCCATGAAGGTCCATTTTGGTCTCATTTTGGTCACGTCTGCCTTTTCAATGTTCGCCAGTTAGCTGATGAAACTTCTGTAACTGTTCAGCAGCTCATTTATAAATATTACAAATGGCAGCATCACCGACGACAGTATACAATTCCGTTTTAACGTTCGCGTTTTAGAGGGTGATTGTGACTCCTCTAAGCTAGTTAGCCAGGTCATATTGATTGTAATGAGGCAATATGTTGCCATATATAGTCAATATGTTGCCATATGCCATATGTTGCCATATATAGTCAATCTAGCGAGCTTATTTTTATCTTTTGTATCTACAATTTTACTCGGTGTTATTTGTACTGTGTGTAGGCTACTGGGTGTACGGTCGTATAGTTAACCTTACGGCCCTAATTTCTGTAATCCTGTGGAAGAGGAGTGAAGAAGGACAGCTCTGAAGATATGTTATGTGTGAAACAGCATTCATTTTGGTGTCTTTAAATAGTATGATTAGTGTGTGGAAAGTGTAAAAAGTAAAAGTCTATCCACCTGTAGGCCAGGCCTACTCAGTCACATAGGGATGCAAGCTCTGGCTGAGTGCAACAGGCAGTGAACCAGCTACACTAAGTCTTCCTCTAAACAATCTGTGAGTGAACTTAAGTAGGCTATGCATCTATTCATACATTGTGGCACCCACTCGTGACGTGAACGTACTGTAGACCAACAAGCATAGGCCTACATCCGTACAATTCATAGGTATCATAGCCTCCATGTAGCCTAATGCATATATGTTCGATTTTGTGGTCTGTCAGGTATGTAGAGTTATAAAAGAAGTATGTTGTAGGCTGAGGTTCCTCTTTTGCCTTCATCAGTAATGGTTTAAAGGTTTATATAAAGTGCACAAGTAGACCAGTTCCAGTTATGATGCAGATTCAGAAATTAACACCATTGGATTCTACACTTTGTGTACTATTTATTATGTTTTTTTTATAATGAAAAAGTGTTAAAAAACATTTTGCTCGCGCGCTTTGCGCGCTCGCATTAATTGATCCGTGCCCCTGCTGTGCCCCAGTACTCTATTCAGTCTAGTGACACCTCTGTGCTAAAGACCACTGGGCCCTTTCCAGGTATATTTCTCCCTATGGGCGTTTCATCTTCCGGCCATGTTCCGGCCCCCTTAGAGACTAACTAGCTACCAACTACATTGGATTCAGGAAAGCAACAAGCTCAACAAAATCATGAAGATAAAAATGGGAGAAATAATATCTCTTTGTAGAATGGAATGGAAAACCCGTTTGCTTTTTTCACAGATAAAGTTTAATTTGTTCATCAAACAACATCATCTTTCCAGCATCTTTGCTTATTATGCCAGACATCACAGTCACATTTAAAAACATCAAACTTGGGGCGCTGTTTCTCCACACACCTTGTTAACATAACCCAGGAGTTTCCCAATGGCACAGAGCTACACAAGCAAAAGGTAAATGCTTTGAAAATGTTCGGTCAGAGACACAAAGAGCCTTTATGAAATTTTACAATGCACCCAAAACAGTCACACTGACTTCTTGTCGAGTGGAACAGTGTTCAGATAAAAATACAGGCCCGTAAGTTAAGTCACTGATGTGATGTTTGCAAGTGTTTAGTTGTGTCTCTTCAAATAGTGTTGAATTTTGCTGAGGCTGTTTGAGCTGGACTGGTTAGACACCCCTGCCCTAAACAGTGTCAGAGTCCAAGTAAACTAGATGTACCCCATAGAGGTACAGGGTATGACCACCGCATGGCATTGATTTTTTGGGTACCCTACATAGCAAGTTGATTTTGTTTTTGTATTTCGTCATTTTTACCATTGGAAATGGGCATGAACAGGTGATTTTCATGCAAGAGGTTCCACTTAATATAATGAAAAACAATTTTGGTTTTGAATCATAGTGTTTTATAGATAATAGCCAAAATGTGATCTTGTAAAATTACAGTGTGTCCTATGCATGAACTTTTATGATACTTTGCATGATTACAGAGGTTGTCTTGCTGATTGTAAATGACAAACTTTGTGGAGTTTCCACCTTCTCAGTCCACGATATTCGCCATTCAAAACCCAATTTTTGCATTTAGCCATTTCACTAGGTGGTGCTATGCTACAAATGTGTGTATGGCCTGGGTTGATACGCCTCCATAACACTGAAAAATTGAAACATTGTCTTGGGTAAAAGTTTAGGTGAGTTATTTGGCTGTTTTCAGATCTCTCGCTGTGAGTGGAAACAGCGCCCCCTGTGACAAAATGTCACAAAATGTGGTGCCCATTCAAAGAAAGCTATGTAGAGAATGCATGCCAAGTTGCGTTTACCAATTTCACTAGATGGTGCTATGCTACAAGTGAGTGTGTATGGGTTGGTTTAGCACTCCTCCATAACACTGACATATCACAAACATTTGATTTTGTTGCATGAAACACTCATTGAGTTATTCAGTAATTTTGCTTGTCTTTTGCTGCCCCCCCCTTCACAGACACTAGCAGGGGGGGAAAACCTTGTATGCACTACTGCCCTACTAGGTTTAGACTGGTGTTAAACTGTACAAGAGCTTGTATGTGTTACTAGCCTGCTAGGGCTACATGCCCACAAAGTTTCAGGTCCTCCAGTGTTTCAGTGTCCAACCAATCACTGATGTAAAATTGGTGCCCCCTAATGCCCCCTAATGCTAGCTTCACTAGTGGCGGTCATACTAATGAAATGATGTAATTATTTATGCTTTGTTCAGGGCTACAGTATGACTGATAATCAGTGCTGCATCTGCCTCTACTGCTAGCCAGGCTAACATAGCTGTTGACCACGCCCATCACCATTGACCACGCCTCCAGCACTGCTGGCCACACCCCCATTGTTGCTAGCCACACCTCTGCATGATGCCCACCCCTATGTGGGTCATGGCTGAGTAAACACCGTGTGAGTGTGTGTGTGTGTGTGTGTGTGTGTGTGTGTGTGTGTGTGTGTCTGCGTGTGTGTGTGTGCTTTTCCAGAGATAGTGAGCTTCCATTTCAAACAATTACTGCATTTTGTCTCACTTCAGATAATTGATATACTCATCCACATGCAACAGCCCTATTTATTCAGATGCATTACCTTCGAAGTGCAAAACAGGTTTTTCTGTTTTTTTTTTAGCTGTCCTTTTATCCTTCTTAAAAACTCTGCAGAAGTAATTCAGAGTTAATTGCAAGGTGAGTGAGAAGGAGAGAAGTGAAAAGTAGGGGTTGTTTAGCATGTAAGAGTGATTGGTATAAAAGGTGTTTTCGGAAGAAGTTTTTTAAAACAAAAAAGCTTTTGAGAACGGAGAGGGACGATCCTGTTCTTGTAGCAACTGGATGCTTGGGCCAACCACTGAGGAGCCACAAAAGAAAACTCAACTCAACTGGGATTCCCTTGTGTGAAACTGGGACTGAGATTCCCTTGTGTGAAACTGGGATTGGGATTCCTCTGTCTGAAACTGGGATTGGGATTCCCTTGTGTGAAACTAGGATTGGAATTCCCTTGTGTGAAACTGGGACTGAGATTCCCTTGTGCGAAAAGAGTATGAAGATCTGTGTGTGTGTGTGGTCTGTATATGTGCTCGTGTAATAGTAATTCAGTAGTTTAGTAAGTGCACTGGCACACCTTCCTCCCAGTGCCCAGAGGTCACTTCTGTGTTAGTGGAAAACAACATGTCTTTAAAACCCCATGTAGGACATGCCACAGATGTCTGCCACAATTCATCATTTGACACTGACTATGCATTCCTAGTTACATTTACTCACAGACGAAAACAGAGAAAAGTACAAAAGTAAATACAGTCCTCTGTAGGCTCTGAGCAGGCATACACCTGAAAAGAAAATGTCTTCCTACATGTCCAATGCCTTGGCAACCATTGGGGAGCCACAAAAGAGAACAGTCTCGACTGGGATTCCCTTGTGTGAAACTGGGACTGAGATTCCCTTGTGCGAAAAGAGTATGAAGATCTGTGTGTGTGTGTGTTCTGTATATGTGCTTGTGTAATAGTAATTCAGTAGTTTAGTAATTCAGTAAGTGCACTGGCACACCTTCCTCCCAGTGCCCTAGTTTATCGCCTTAGAGCCTAAGAGGTCACTTCTGCGTTAGTGGAAAACAACATGTCTTTCTAACCCCATGTAGGATATGCCACAGAGGGGTGAGTAAAACACTATAGAACCGCCACTGGTGTGAGTACACACTGTCTGTATTAGCCCCAGCCCACTGGCATTAGTGTGTGTGACTCACTGAATGCTTCAACACAATTCGATGCTGTGGACTACACTACACTACTTCTGTTTTTAAGCTGTCCTTTTACCCTTTTTAGACACTCTGCAAAGGTAATGCGGAGGTACTTGCAAGGTGAGTATGTAGAGAAGTGAAAAGCAGGGGTTGTTTAGCATGTAAGAGTTATCAGGATAAAAGGTGCCTTCTGAAGAGATGTTTTTTGACATCTTTTTGAGAATGGAGAGGCACTTGCTGTGCAGTGTGAGTACATACTGTCTGTATTAGCCCCAGCCCACTGGCATTAGTGCGTGTGACTCACTGCATGCTTCAGCACATTAAGGCATGCCTCTCTCTCTCTCTCCTGACTCATCATCCTGGAGCCTTAGAGGTTGGTTAGATCCTTAGAGGTTGTTGACAACTTCACTTGCAGAGCGATGTGTGCGTAGCTACCTTGACTAGCAGAGATGTGGGTTGGAGTCCAGGCCAATATGGGGCAGGCAAGCATGATGCAATCAGTAATCAGCACAGCTCATCAGTCAGATCAGATCACTTACTTAAGTTAAGCACGCAGACCAAGTGAATGCATGGCAGAATTGTGCTATACAAGTAAAGATTATTATTATTATTATTATTATTATTATTATTATTTACTTAAGCTAAGCACACAGACCAAGGGAATGCATGGCAGTGCTTCTGCTTCCTGTAGCCAGGCTGCCCATCTCTGCCAGTGCCCATGGGGCCGATCAGCACCGGGGCACAAACAGTGTGTGGATGCAACGTCACACACACACACACACACACACACACACACACACATATATGCGCGCACACACAAACAGTGGCACTTAAAACATGACAGAGAAACCAAACGGCACCACAGTCATCTCTCTGGCACACCTGGGAAATGGTCTCTCACACACACACACGAGGGCTTACATGCTTGATCAGTGTTTTGGCAAAGAGAGTAGATTACTTTTCCTAAGCGCAGCTGGGGCTCCGTGGCAAATTCATCCAAACACATGTGACGACCTAACCAGCTGAGCCACTCAATCTTATAGTAGTGCTGTTTTAATTGGTCAATCATATGGTAGCACTGTTTTAATTGGCCAATCCTATGGTAGCACTGTTTTAATCGCCCAATACTATGGCACTGTTTTAATCACCCAATCGTATGGTAGCACTGTCTTAATTGGCCAATCCTATGGTAGCACTGTTTTAATCGCCCAATCCTATGGCACTGTTTTAATCACCCAGTCCTATGGTAGTACTTTTTAAATCACTCTTTTAGTCCCTGTCGGTTGTTTTTACCAACATTGAGCAGAAACCTTTAAGGCTAAATATGCTATAGGCCCTAGCCATGCCCTAGCTGTATGCTTTGCCTGCATTGTGAGCTAGGTGTTAAAGGACTTGTGCTGAAGGCACACACTTGTCTTTCTTCTCTCTTCCTATTCCTTCACTTCGCCTCTCCGCTCCTTTACTCTCCCCTCCTCTCCTCTTCTTTCTTTCCATTCCTTCCCTTCTCCTCTCCTCTTCCCTCCTCTCTCGTCCCATTCCTTCCCATCTCTTCCCTTTCCTCTCCTCTTCTCTCTCTTCTCTCCTCCTCTCCTCTTCCCTCCCATTCCCTCCCCTCTCATCTTCCCTCTCTCTTTTTACCTCTGCTGTCCTCTCCTCTCCCCTTCCCTCTCCTGTTTCCTTTCCTCTCCTCTCTTCTCCTCTCCCATCCTCTCTTCTCTTCTTCTCTCCTCTCCCCTACCCTCCTCTCCTCTTCTCTCCTCTCCTCTCCCCTCCTCTCCCATCCTCCCTTTTCTTCTTCTCTCCTCTCTCCTTCCCTCCCCCCCCCATGCTTTTCTCCTCTCCTCTCCTCTCTACTCCCCTCCTCTCCTCTCTTCTCCTCCCCCCTCCTCTCCTCCCCCCCCTCTCTTCTCCTCTCCTCTCCTCTCTTCTCCTCTCCTCTCCTCTCTTCTCTTCTCCTCTCCTCTCCTCTCCTCTACTCTCCTCTCACCCCCCTCTCCTCTCTTCTCCTTTCAGCAAGGCAAAGTCCCTTGTTTTTGTCGTTCACTGAAGACATTCGGGTTTGAGATGAAATGATGAGTATGAAACAAATAATCTTAAAGTAAATAACATTAATATTTGGTGGCATAACCCTTGCTTGCAATAACTGCCTCAAGCCTACGACCCATTGACATCACCAAACTGTTGTATTCTTCAGGCAGTAAAAAAAAAAACTTTAAAGGATCTAAAAGGAAACATCAAAAGATGTACACAGGCTACAGATTAGGGAAAACTAAGACAAATAAAAAAGGCAAAGGGGGGATTAACTGCTGTTGTTTTCCTTGGCTGACCTGTTCGACGTCTGCTGCTCAGTACACCGATAGTTTTTTTTCTTTTGCAGGACATTCCAAATTGTTGTGTTTGCTATGCCCAATGTTTGTCCAATGGCTCTGATTGTTTTTCCTTCTATTCTCAGCTTCAAAATGGCTTGTTTTTCTCCCATAGACAGCGCTCTGGTCTTCATGTTGGTTTATCCTTTTTAACAACAACATCTCCCTTCTCTCTTCCCATTCCTTCTCTTCTCCTCTCCTCTCCCGTCCTTTCATCTCCCGTCCTTTCATCTCTCCCTTCTGTCTTCCTATTCTTTCCCTTCTCCTCTCATCTCCTCTCCTCTTCCCTTCCCTCCTCTCTCTTCCCATTCCTTCCCATCTCTTCCCTTTCCTCTCCTCTTCTCTCTCTTCTCCTCTTCTCTCTCCTCCCATTCCCCCCCTCTCATTTCCCCTCTCTCCTTTTACCTCTGCTGTCCTCTCCTGCCCCCTTCTCTCCTCTCCTCTCCCCCCCTCTCTCCTCTCTTCTTCTCTCCTCTCCCCCTCTCCTCCCTCCTCTTCTCCCCTCCTCTCTCCTCTCTTCTTCTCTACTTTCTTCTCCTCCCCTCTCCTCTCTCTTCTCCTCTCCTCTCCTTTCTTCTATCCTCCTCTGCTCTCCTCTCCTTCTCCTCCTCTCCCCTACCCTCATCTCCCTCCTTTCTCCTCCCCTCTCCTCTCTTCTCCTCTCCTCTCTTCTCCTCCTCTTCTTTCCTCCCCTCTCTTCTCCTCTCATCTCTTCTCATTCTCCTCCTCTCTCCTCATTCTATTCTGTAGCTGTCTATCAGGACCTGACACTGTGAAAAGCACATCTGACAGGCCATCCAGATTGAAGCATCCATCAGTTGCTAAGATACTAAAGCGTTGTTCAGTGTATTTTCAGTTTGTCTTGTTGACAGCTGGATAGAAAGTGTTGCCAAAACAGCGAATGTTTTTCTTTGCTTAAGTGGGAACAACCATTATGTTTTTCTCTAATTATTTTCATTTTCAAAGCTGGAACAGCTGATTATCTCTCAATTCTGGCAATTACATGGCAAATGTTAGAGATTTCCAGTAATGATTTTTTTTTATCTTTGCCTACAGCATACACCCACTGCTGCACCCAATCAGCTGGCCCGTTACAGATCAGCTAATTAGTGCAATTAGCACAAGGCCGTGCATAGCGTGCATCCCTTTGTAGTCTGTTTATATTATAGGAGCTCTGTAGTATTCTGATATCGAATCATCACTCTTAATTATCTCTACTAGGTCCATTGCTTTACAGTTTTTTTTTCTGAATGCCTAAACACTAACACTAACAGTGATTCTTGTAGCACCATTTCTAAAACTATTCATTCTCATAGCAAAACCCCTTACGGAGTTTGCAAAATGAATTGCACAAACTCTGCTTTGCACTCAGTTTGTACAAGTTGAATTTGTAAAAGTGTAAACACAATCCGCTGCACAGCAGTCTTGTTGCGTAACTGTGAACACAACTCAATGCTTTACACTCAACTTGCAAATGATCAACACACTCTTAGCAAAACTATACACAATCATGACTATTATTTACACTATTTTGCCAACTTTCTGGCCACACTGTCTCAAGTAGATTTTTAGACTTTTAGATAAATAGTTCACTTTGCAATCAGCCTGAGCACTAGCAATACAGTAAGCGACAGGTAGCCTATGTTGTCAATGTGGAGTACAATGTTGGGATAAAGAAGAGGGAGAGTTAGAGGAGGGCGAGGAAGCAGGAGGAGGAGCATGAGGATGAGGATGTAAAGGAGCAAGAGGGAGAGGACGAGAAGGTAGGTCAAGAAGGTAGTTAGAGGAAAAGGACAAGGAGGTGACAAAGCAAGAGATAGGGAAGAGGAAGGGGAAGGAAGAAGAGTAAGAAATAGAATTACTGATGCAGAGCTACATTAGTGGACAATGGAATGACCCTGAGGGAAGCTGGCCAATGGGTTCAGCCTAACCTGGGCCTCCGCAGTGTAGCAAGCATCATGAGGTATAAGGCTGTAGTATCATTGCTACTGAATCTGGCAGTGCATACTCTAGTGCTGTGCATGGGCCTGCTGTGCTGCATTTGTTTTGTCTTTTCCAGAGAGTGATGGAGCTAGAGGCAGATGTTTATGTTTATGTTAACTGTTTGGTACAAAAATGCTATTTTTACAAAAGTTTCAATAGTTAAGTTACAGTTTGTTCTGATCGCTTAAACACATTTTTTGTACCTTTGTACCTTTGTACCTTTTATTTACAGGTACCTTTGTACCTGTAAATAAAACAATCTTTCACCAAATTAGAAAAGCATTGTAGATACTTTGCAAATGCTAACACATCTTGTTTACAGTTTTTTTTCTGATCGCCTAAGCACATGTGGATAAATCAGAGAGGGACCCCGAGATGCGTGCCAACACAGCACCTGTGCCCCGCACCTGTGCCCCTCACCTGTGCCCCACACCTGCCGAGATCACATCTTCAGCACCAGTCCAGTGCTGGAGGACCAGAGGTGGACATCCCGCGTTCACACACACACACACACAGACAAACACACACACTGCTATACTATGTACCAGGTGGGACATCCCAGGTTCAGCAAGTAAACGTCCTGCGACATATTTGTTCCAGCCAATTCACTGAACCAGCTGATCCTAATTAGCACACCTCTTCAGGTGCCAGGTAGATGAGATAATTGGTGAAATCACACCTGTGTTGAGGGCACAGGCGGATGGAATACATGGCAGGTCATTTACTTTCTCAATCCACTTTGTCCACCTCTGTGGAGCACATTGCTAATGGAGAACTTTACCTTGATGTGACGGTTCATACGCTATACTATACTATACTATACTATATGTGACGAACACAAAAGTGTTTTTTTTTTTTAAATAAGAGTATTGGAGAATTATTGTCTTTTATTTGGCCACAATTTACTGTGATTTATGTTGGGGGAAAAAGTATCCCTACGAGTTATGTAGGGGAGAGCCGTGACGAATGAAACACTTTTTACTTAACGGGTATTTTCAAAGACAGTGAAGCAAATTAGATTTATTTTGCCATATGATCATCAACATACAAGTGTATTCTATTAGTTAGTGGTGTAATTTAACACATCCGATAAGAAATCACGTTCATTTTTAACTTTGAACACAAGGTGTCGTTTTGTTACAATCGTCCCTCATTGTCGGCGGGAATGAAACACGCAATGATTTTTGATCACAAAAAAACTAACGGTAGGTAATATTTTACTTTCCGATGTCAAAAACAGTCTCGCGGAGATAACGTTTGAACGCAGTAACGTCACGGCACGAGATTTCACAGGGTTGTGAAGTCTTGCATGCTGAATGTGCTGACAACATATGATGTTTCAGATGTGTATTGTTTTTGAGAAAATAGCTGTGTTTCTTACGTCCCGTGTTTCAGTCGTCACGGCTCTCCCCTATTTCAGTATGGTTTTCCCTTTGTGAAGTGGATTGTGCTGTGTACGCTCCGGGCCAGCAGGGGGCAAGGTAACAGGTTTAGCTACATGCAGTGTTCGTTTTCTTCATTGCTGCAGAGAAGCTCGAAAACTTGAAACGCTGTCTCCTCGTTCCTCTCCTGTTTTACAGGTTAGTAATGTACAAAACACCTCCAAACTACGATTTAGCCATGCTGAAATGTGTGTGAGATATGAGTGAACTGTTTTGGTGAAGTAATTTTCGTTTGTGACGAGTTTGAAGTCAGAGGGCAACGCCGGTAGAGAAACTGTAATAGCAACGCACACCTTACGTTCAAGAGCATGTCGGCTCAACTGTGCACGTGCAAGTGAGCAATGTTTTTTTTTAGCTTACGATGTGACTGTGAATGGGTTAGCTTGCTGTATGTTAGCTCCCCACCATTCGTTTGAACACTAGTTTTTGCTCAACAAGTTCAAGTAATACTGGCAGCTGTTTAAATTGAGATTTAGGTTACACATTATTAGTTTTGAGCAAGGTTTGCAGTACTGTATTGATTTAATACTGGTTGAATTACTGTAAAAGGCAGTTTTAAGTATCTTGAACATTAAGCTGGTTTATATTACCATTGTCTACATATGTTATTTGAATAAATAGTTTAAAACACTAGTATAAAGAGTAAGTGAACATGCATTTGGGTACAAAGAGGTTTATTTTATGAAATTTGTTAGAACATGGACACTGAAATTTATTGAATGCAAAAAAGACACTAAATATGCAATATGTCAATCATAAAATGATCTGAATATGAGAAATGTATTATTGAAGAAGATATTTGATATTTGTAATAAATTGCTGCAGAGAAGCTAGAAAACCTGAAACGCTGTCTCCTCGTTCCTCTCCTGTTTTACAGGAGTTAATCTGTCCATAACGGTGCCGTTACCGCGGTACCCGTAACAGATTTTTGGTGGCCAGCACGGGGACCGGCAGCAGATGCGCAGGCTACAAGCACAAGCAGAATCAGCCGTTTGAAGTGTTCCGGGTGAAAGAGCTGCCTGGAAGAGCGACCAACTGCGAGGAAGAGGGAAAAGCAGTCATGGCGGATGGTGAGAGAAAAGGCTTGGTGTGGAGCATCAAGAAGAGTCTGCTCACTCTGACGGCCGATGAACTTTTCCAACTAGCCCAGAGTGTTGGTCCTGTGCCAGGGAAGACTTCATCCACGCTTAAGGTTGGCGAAGAAGAGAGTTGCTTTGAGTACATTCTAGCTTTCATGAACAGTGACACTCTGGTGGAATCTGAGGATTCAGGTATGGCAGTGTTGCTAGAGCTTAATGATACTGTGCATAATATCGTTCAGAGTCATGTTGCTCAATCTAAGACAGGTACAGATGTTAATGTGCCCAATGTGTTGTCAACCCCAGTAATGAGTGAGAATGTGACAGCAGGTCAACCAGATGCAGTTACTGATGACATAACCACTGATAATGTGACAACCACTGCTCCCAACACTGAAACAACCCACACAGCTACGGTTAGCCTAGCTGCCCCTTCACCAAACACCAATGCCCCACTCACACATGCTGATGGCAACACCACACAGAGCCCTGACACCGAGTTACAGAGAATGCTTTCTAGCTATGCTGAGCTTAGCAACAAAGTCCTGCAATACATAAACAATCCCACATCACCACCTACACTCACACCTACACCAGTACACTCTACACCACCATCATCTAACAACACGCACACACCTGAACAACACTCACATGGAAAACATGACCGAGTCGTCCCGCTTCGAGATCTTTCACATCTTCGTCGCGAGTTTAAGATTCAAGGTGGCCAGATCGGTGATCAGAGTTCAGATTTAAGCTACAACAACATATGCAGACAAATCGACGAAGGAGTTAAAGAGCGATTCAGTGAGACTGAAATACTGAGAGGCGTCCTCAGAGTTATCAAATCAGGAAACTTTAAAGATATGCTGATGCACAAGGACGATTTGACCATTGATGAGCTTAAAGGTTTCTTGCAATCCCACTTAGGCGGGCGAACCAACACAGAACTTTTCCAAGAGCTCATGTGCACAAAACAAAATGACAATGAAACCCCACAACAGTTCTTGTACCGTGTCATAGGCCTCAAGCAAAAGATCCTGTTTGCTGCAAAATACGCTGACACGGAAGTGAAATACAATACAAACACAGTTCAAGACATATTCCTGCACACCATATATCAGGGCCTTAGCCATAAGCATAATGACATACGGCGAGAACTTAAACCCTTACTCTCTGATAGCAGTGTGTCTGACGAGAAAATTCTAAAGCAAATGATGAAGATAACAAACACTGAGAATGAGAGACAGAGGTGTTTAGGGTCAGCTGTGAAGCAGAAACAAGTAAGCGTGCATAGCACAGAGCTGGAAGTCGCTGCAGCACAGGGCAGTAGTGCAAAGAAAGATACTCAAGATAAACAGCCAAAAGCTGACGCACTCCAGCAGTTAACTGAGAAAGTAGAAGAGTTGATGAACAAAGTTGAACTACTGCAACGGCCACAGAAGACTCAAAACCCAGAGTCTTGCCATCATTGTCAAGTTCAAGTGGACCAAAAGAAAACCAGATCGTACAGTTGTGCTAATTGCCTCCAACAGAATCGCCCAGGTTGCACTCATTGCTTTTACTGTGGTGAAGACGGTCACCGAGCAGTAGGCTGTCTGAAGAAGCCTAAGCGTCAGGAAAACTGGAACCGGTCGCTGCCACGGGACAAGCAGTGACCGGGCTTCATGTTCAGTCCCACAGTGCTGAGTGTAACAGGAGCCCTGAAAGTCATGCAAAGACTAGTTTAATGAAACAGAGACCAAAAGAAAACCATGAACAAACCTATCCTCAATCTCCCCTTTCCCTACCCACCCAAACCAGCAGGTGGTTGGCCAAGTTTATAGGTGCCAAAGCCCTTGCGCGATGTGACCTAAATGGCTTGACAGTTAATGCCTTATTAGACACTGGAGCTCAGGTGAGCATGATTGATAGAAGCTGGAAAGAGAACTATCTACCAGACGCACCCATTAGGCCCCTCAGCGAAATGTTTGATGACCAGGAAGAACTGGAAGTACATGCTGTGAATGGGGAAATCCTCCCTTTTGACGGTTGGGTCCTCATCGCAGTCAGTTTCACTGGAAATGGTGCATTTGGCCAGTCGATCATGGTGCCTTTCCTCATCTGTAGTACCCCACTTGCACAACCGCTACTTGGATTTAATGTGCTAGAGGAAGTGATTCAGAACCGACCAGCCGAACTTGTTTCAGCCCTCACCACGCTCCTTTCTGACGCAATATCTGCCCCTGCCGAAAAAGTTGAGCTGCTGGTGAACTTTATTCAGACTGACAAACCTGCCATGTATCAGAGACTGTTAAGAATGGGCAATTATGATACCACTGTTCCAGCCGAACAAGTAGCTTGGGTTAAATGTCAAATCTCAACCACTGTAGATCAGTCAGACCCTCTTCTCTTGTTTGAACCTGATGAAAACAGCACCCATCTCACAGAGCTTGAGGTTGGAGAGGGCCTACTCGAAATACAGACTGCCAAGAGACCTTATGTCATTATACCAGTGAAAAATAGCACAAGACACTCTGTCACTATACCAAGGAAAACAGCCTTGGGTAGCGTCCAGATAGTGGCTAGGGTGATAGAGACTGATCCACTAGAAATGTCTAGGTCCAGAGCAGACGTTAACGTTGCTACAATACCAGCTACTCAAACTGCTCCAGTCTTATGGCAGCCTCCTGTGGATCTCAGCCACCTTAGTGATGAAGAACAAGACAAAGTCAAGAAAATGCTGTGGGAAGAGTCAGCTGCTTTTGCACAAGACAGTCATGATATTGGATGTATTCCTAGCTTACAGATGTCGATCAACCTCAAGGATGAGATTCCAGAGAGCGTCAAATCAAAGTCCTCTTATGCTGCACCAGTGGTTTGCGTTCGAAAAAAAGACAGCTCTGTGTCAGATGTGACCTGTTTTCCAGGCTTGATATGAGAGATACAGTACTGCTCAAACTCTGTTCAAACTCTGTTCAAGCAGGGAGCTGTTGTCTTGGGGGCAACATGTCTGAAGCTTCTTTGATGTCAACCAAATCACCTACCATCACAAATGATGCTCTGTGACATCGCAGATGTGTGTGTGTGTATGTGTATGCGTGTGTGTGTGTGTGTGTGTGTGTGTGCACATTTGCATGAGCATTCGTGTGTGTGTGTGTGTGTGTGCACATTTGCATGAGCATTCGTGTGTGTGTGTGCGTGCATGCACATGTACATGAGCATTTGTATGTGTGTGTGTGTGTGTGTGTGTGTGTGTGTGTGTGTGATGGCGTGTGTGTGTGTGTGTGGATCTGCAATGACTTGAAAAGCCTGTGTTGTTTTCTGTGGGCTTTCAGTAGCAGTTTAGATCTCGGGCAGATGGACAGAAGATGGACATGCTCTCTGTTACTCACACAACCCCCACAGGAGTCCAGAAGATGGACATGCTCTCTGTTACTCACACAACCCCCACAGAAGTCCAAGACTGGTGAAATGTGACTATACACAAACCGCACAGCAGACGTACCCTAGTTTAACGTGTCCGCACGTGTATCAGTTCCCTAAGCATGCTGTACCACGGCCTTGAAAAGCTGTTTAGACACAAAGCAAATTACCACTACAAGTATTAGTAGTATTAGTAGTATTATTATTAAGTACCAATAATAATACTACGTTCTTCCTGTTTCTTAGTTAAACTTCAACAGTGCAGCATTCACGCCTGAACATAAGGAGACAGTTCTTAGTTGTCAAAGAACCATAAGAGTTTACTGTTTTGACTGCCAAAGGAACAACGGCTTGCACATGTTGTCAGTAGAGGACTAAATGAAGAAGTTTTACTCTTGAACAGTGTCAATGTTGATGAAATGCAATTTATTTACCCTGGAATTGTGCTACTGTTGGATATCTCACTCATTAATCTTTAGTCCAGATAACTTTACCAGCGTGTCAGCATGTCAATTTTTATTCACGCAAGGCATCTTCAACGTAACTAAATAACATTCCAATCAGAAGACGTTTTAATTATACACAGTCTCTGAGGGGTACAAGCATTTAAAAACATCAAACTTGGGGCGCCTGTTTCTCCAAACACCTTGTTAACATAGCCCAGGAGTTTCCCAAAGGCACGGAGCTACGCAAGCAAAAGGTAAATGCTTTAGCAATGTTCAGTCAGAGACACAAAGAGTTTTTATGAAAAGTTTACAATGCACACTAACTTCTTATCATGTGGCATGGAACACTGTTCAGGCAAAAATACAGTCCCGTAAGTCACTGATGTGACATTTGCAAGTGTTTAGTTGTGTGACTCTTCAAATAGTGTTGAGTTTTGCTGAGCCTGTTTGAGCTGGACTGGTTAGCCACATCTGCCCTAAACAGTGTCAGCGTCCAAGTAAACCAGACGTACCCCATAGAGGTACAGGGTATGACCACCGCATGGCATTGATTTTTTGGGTACCCTACATAGCAAGTTGATGTTTGCAGCTGTTTAGTTGTGCCCTACATAGCAAGTTGATGTTTGCAGCTGTTTAGTTGTGCGACTCTTCAGATGCTGAGGCTGCTGGAGCTCGACTGATGCACGATGGCCACTCACGACTACCTGGGTCACGACTGAGCAAACACTGTGTGTGTGTGTGTGTGTGTGTGTGTGTGTATGTGGTGTGTGTGTGTGTGTGTGTGTGTGGGTGGGTGGGTGGGTTTAGACCCTAATCTGCATAATAACTCTGGGGGTTATCAGGCTTGCGTGATTCAGTGACCTTTCTGGGGTGTCAGGGGATGGTGATAGCCATCAGGAGTGGTGTGTGTGTGTGTGTGTTTAAGTGTGTGTGTGAGTGAGTGTGGGCGTGGGCTTAAATACCACCACACACATCAAGGTTATCGGGCCAGTCTTATGCATCCCCACTGAAGGTACACATGGTTCTGATACTGTTAATCTGGTGTGTGTATGTGCGTGTGTGTGTGTCTGTGTGTGTGTGTCTGTGTGTGTGCATGTGTGTGTGTGTGTATGTGTGTGTGTGTGTGTGCGTGTGCATGTGTGCCGGTGTGTGTGTAATGGCCCTGGGGGCTCTGCTTCCTGCTACTCTCTTGGTTCTAACTATTGATTGGTTCATTTTTTCCGACGTGGCGGTGGGACCCAATCAGCTGATTGGGTGAACCGGCGTACTCGACGTATTCGGACGTATGACAGCCATGATTACGACCGTGTGTGTGTGGTGTGTGTATGTGTGTGGTGTGTGTGTGGTGTGTGTATGTGTGTGTGTGTGTGTGTGTGTGTGTGTGTGTGTGTGTGTGTGTGTGTGTGTGGGGGTGGGTGAGTCCGTGGGGCTGAAGGCATAAGAGTTAGTGGCGGAGGCTCACTGCTCAACGTTTCCGCGGCTTCCGAAAAACACCCACAAACTCATGTGGAATTTGTCAGGGAGCTGGCTTTTCAATTTACTCGCTGGTGCACAAACCAAAATAAAGATGCACTATATTACCAAAAGTATTCGCTCACCTGCCTTGACTTACATATGAACTTAAGTGCCATCCCTTTTCTAACCCATAGGGTTCAATATGATGTCGGTCCACCTTTTGCAGCCATCTTCTGGGAAGGCTGTCCACAAGGCTGAGGAGTGCGTTTATAGGAGGCTGTGTTCTCGTTGGCCAACTATCCATGGTCTGTTTCCCAACAGGGCCTGTCAAACAAACTATGGCATGAGGTTACACTTCATTCTCACTTCGCCACCAAAGCCAGTCCTCCCTCCTAACCCCAAGTGGTTCTCGGTGGTTCTTAACCTGGGTTCGATCGAACCCTAGGGGTTCGGTGAGTCGGTCTCAGGGGTTCGGTTTCGTAGAGGCAAAAGCATGTGCAAAAGCATCTCACATCCATGATCTGTCAGGGGAGTTGTTCCAGGAGTGGCCTTGGCCAAGGAAGCCAAAAGCAGATAAGATTAGGATTGTTTGGGCTTGGGGCAAGTAACCGCATTTCAATTTACGTGACTACTTTCTTTATCCATTCTGGTCTCTGAATTGATCCATTTGCCCTTGCAAAGCCTCAAGCTTCTCCATGATGTTATCCATATTCATAAAGGGAAATAATAAGGTGCAGTTTCCTAATTTGACAGAAAGGGTTTGGTCCTTAAGGTATAACATGAACCAATTCAAAACTGGTCCCTGAAGACCAAAACAATTTTTCAAACGAGTTAAAAGGATGTCATGATCGATTGCAATCAAAGACAGCACTAAGGTCAAGCAGGACTAGAACAGCACAAGACCCAGACTAACCTTCAGCAAGGCAGACTCTGTGCTGTGTAGAGCTCTAAAACCAGACTGAAATTTATCAAATATATCAAAAGTATTCAAATAGGATAAAAGCTGAGAGGCAACCACCTTTTCTAAAATCTTAGACAAGAATAGTAGCTACGAAATGGGCCGGTGATTCATTGGGATAGAGGGTCTTAGCTTGGCTTGGAGTAAACACTGTGTGTGTGTATGTATGTGTGTTTGTGTGTGTGTGTGTATGTGGGTATGGGTGTGTGTGTGTGTGGGTGGGTGTGTGTGTGTATGTGTGTGTGTCTTCGCTTGGCTTCTTTGAAAGTACTTGTACAAACACATGCTTAACACAAGAAGGGACACCATTTTCAAATGAAATTTTAATTATAACTAAAAACAGGGGCATGTAGATGGGAAGACATCATCAAAGACGTGAGGGGGTGATGTCTGTGGCCTTTCTAGGTGAGACCACCTCAGGTCTCACTGATGCAAATACTGGAAGGTGTTAACTGGAAGGGGACTATCTGTAAGAACAGGCAGCGTTTGTGGTATTGTGTGTATGTATGTGTAAGTGTGTGTGTGTGTGTGCATGAGTGTATGTGTATGTATCTGCGTTTGTGGTATTGTGTGTGTGTATGTGTGTGTGTGTTTGTGTGTGTATGTATATGCATGTGTGTGTGTGTGTATGTGTGTACATGTATGTGTGTGTGTATGTATGTGAGTGTTGGTGTGTGTATGTGCGAGTGTTTGTGTGTATATGTTTGTGTGTGTGAGTGTGCGTATGCAGGGCCTGAATTTGGGTGCGCGATTGCGGGAATTGCGCATATTTTATTCTAATCCCGCTCCTTCAGTGATCATAGAGCGGGAGATTCGCGCACGTCTGTGTGTGTGTTTTTTATTTTTTTTAAAGCCTTTTTTTTTCATCTATGCAGATCAACCTGGAACACACGTCTTCATTACACGTTATATCTATCTATCTATCTATCTATCTATCTATCTATCTGTCTATCTGTGTCTGTCTGTCTATCTACGTTTACCGAGTCACCCGAGTTTCCCTGTTTCCTTTGGCAGCCGATAGCCTAGGCCCGTTCCGCCCTGTGGATGGAGCCACTATACGCAGGGCCGGCCCAAGCCTTAATGGGGCCCTAAGCGAAATTTCATTAGGGGGCCCCCATAACACCGCCTCAGCATCAGATCGTTAATTTTTCCATAACCCACACACTGTGTGTAGTTTATCCTCCATCATTGTCGCAATATGCAATGCGTTCAAAATACAACATTGTCATTATGACTGTTTTAACTAAAGCAAACCCAAAAGACATGAAAGTGTACAATGAATTGTACATGTGTGCCATATCATTTTCTCTTAATTAAAAGTAAAAATCAGCAGACTACCCACTGCATTTTTGAGTCAAACAGTTTAATATTGTGCAATATTGTGCAAAATGTGCAGTTTCTCACAACTATCAAATGAAATGATATTCACATTTTCTTGTTACATAAATAAATATTTGTCATAAAAATAATAAAATAAAAACATTAAATAAATAAATAAAATAAATAAATAAATGAAACTATTAAATGAGACACTGCATCCACAATCCAAACCTAGCCCATACTGTGTTCAGAACCTTTCGCAGTTAACGTATGCCAAATCTGTCCACCAGAGAGCAGTCGTGTATTACGTAAGCCTACGATTGGCGTCTATGACAGCTGTAGACGGCTGTGCGGCATCTACTATGACCAATACTCTGCTGCAGGCAGGAAAGGTACATTAACAAGTCGTCAAATTTATTTTCATGCAAATTGGAATCAATAAACCATTGTTAGCGATCTCACAACAATGGTCAAAATTAAGGAAACGTTTTTAAACTGAAAGGTTAATATAGTTTAAAACCTGGAATGACTACTCCGTGCTACCCTAAGCACCAACAAACAGTGAATTAGAGTTGAATTGGTCTTACGTAACATTTTTTTTTAGATGCCAAATTTTCGGTTTATTAGCTGTGCGTTGTACTACAAAGCAAACAAAGGCTTGAAATATTTCACTTTGTGTGTAAAAAAAATCCATATGATAAGGAGTTTCACATTTTGAACTGAATTAATGAAATAAGTTGACCATTCCACAATATTCTAATTCACTGAGATGTCATAAGACTTGCTTGTCACCTCCAGGTTTAAAGCATGGTTGTTATTGCTTTCTTTAGGATGGGAAAGTAGCAATTTTTAATGCATTTTTTCCCTTCTCTTGACAGCAATAAAGAACACTAAATGAAATAAGAGAAGAAATATTCTCAAAATTGTTCCTCAAAATCACTCAGCTTGTGAATTTCCTTTAAAAAAAAAAAAATTCCATGTCACTTGCCTCACTACATTTATTTTTTAAAATGACCATGAATAAAGAGATGATATTAAACCATAGGTTCATTCAAGAGCAGTCATATCTCCCTTTTAAAAGGTATGACAAACCAAAAAAAGGACCCACTATGTCCAGAATTGCAACAGTAGATAGACAGTAGGTAGATAGAATATTGTGATGTAATTTATGCCAGTTCTAACAGTTACTTAGAACAAAGACACAAAACAAAAACACAAGAGACAAACCAGTTTTTGGTCCAAAAAGTGTGAAAAAAACGACACAACCCATTATTGTTATTTACTTTATTGTATGTATCATTATACTAGAGCTGAAGTGACTGCAGCCATCCTCCATCCTGATTTTGAAAAGCCTAATGTTTGCCGATGTAAGCTGCGATGTCCAAAACTCTGGGGTATATTTTAAATATTTGTTTTAGGTCTTAATGGTTTAAATTCATGACCTGGCTTATGGTCGCTATCTGTTTTCGGAGGTTGGTAGATCTGAGGTTGTGGGGATGTTCAGCTCCACAGGCTTCAGCGAATTGACCAAACTGCCCTCTATAATGGCCATCACCTCGAGGAATGGCAAAGAGGTAATTGTTTTTTTTCAAGGACTTCACACTCTTCCCTTTTACGAATGAGGAGCGACAAATTGTCAGTCATTTCGGGAGTCAACTTTCCGTCCTTTTTTCCCTTTCAACCCCACTCTTGTGAACCGCTCACAAAGTCTCTTCTCAACATCAGTGAGACCAGCGCTTATGTCATCATTCAGTTTAGACATGTCTCTGTCTTCAAAATTTCTCAGCGTCATCCGTGACACCTCACCTTCCCTTCTCCTATTGAAGAGAATCACTTGGCAGAGGGTTAGCTTTGCGAGAGCTGCGTATGTTCCTGCTGATGGGTTACCAGCTAGTTTCTCCTTAGCCAATTCAGCTTGCTGACCAAGATGTAGGTGTAGTTTCTGGACGTCTCTGGCCAGTGGAATGCTTGAACTCTTATTATATTTTGCATCACTGAGAGTGGATAAAGCAGAATGCGAGACAAATTCGGACCACTTTGTTTTATGAAGTTTATTAAACATCTTGATGGAATTAATCCCTTGTTAGTCCTCCTCCATGAGGGCACGGCACATCATGAGATCACTTATTTTTCTTAAAGAATGGCCTATTTGCAAGGCCAAACTTGGGGCTTTGTATGTGTTGTTTTGGAGATTAAAACCGGCAACTCTCTTCACAACACGGGTCAGAATAATGAAGTTTCCTGGTTTTAATGCTTCTTCCAAGTTGTGGATTCTAGTTGTATTGCGCAAAGTCACAAGTAGTCTCCCAATTTCCTTCACTTTCTGTCTTACATATTCATGCTTTGATTGGTCACTCCCATGCTTATTGAATAGGGACTGGGCGAACTGCAAGATGTAATGATCATTCCTAATTGCAGTAGACACATCATCCTTGTGCATTTTTCCCAACACTGACGAGAGTTCACATGAAATCGGCTGGGACGTAGTAGATTGAGCCGATGCTATGGCAATGACTCCCTCCCTCTCTTCAACGCAATCCTTGGGCCTTAGCGGGCATCCTGTCATATGTCTGCTAAGTTCTTTTCTGGCAAGCATACCCTTGCAGTACAGGCAATAATCAAACATCTCAGGGTTACTGCTTTGTTTTGAGCTCCTTATCACCTTGAGACAGCCTGAGCCTGTGGTTTTAACATCAGAGTTGTGCTTGAAGTTTCCAAGATTTCATAGTTTCTCAAGAAGAACTTTCCTCTCCTTTGATGATTTGGGGAACTGGAGTGCCTGCACGATTTCAGCATTTTCATTCACATGTGGAGATGATGTGCAATTTTTGTTTGAGGTTTTTCACATACAAAACAATAATTGACTTGACTTTTAAGGTCCTTGAGTTTTCCTGTTTGTTTTGGAGGTTTTTGGTTTTATGCAGGTCAGGGCCGGCCCAAGCCTTAATGGGGCCCTAAGCGAAATTTCATTAGGGGGCCCCCATAACACCGCCTCAGCATCAGATCGTTAATTTTTCCATAACCCACACACTGTGTGTAGTTTATCCTCCATCATTGTCGCAATATGCAATGCGTTCAAAATACAACATTGTCATTATGACTGTTTTAACTAAAGCAAACCCAAAAGACATGAAAGTGTACAATGAATTGTACATGTGTGCCATATCTGACTGTAGGATAAGCTTTCTGCTCAGAACTCAAATTCGCAGTTAACGTATGCCAAATCTGTCCACCAGAGAGCAGTCGTGTATTACGTAAGCCTACGATTGGCGTCTATGACAGCTGTAGACGGCTGTGCGGCATCTACTATGACCAATACTCTGCTGCAGGCAGGAAAGGTACATTAACAAGTCGTCAAATTTATTTTCATGCAAATTGGAATCAATAAACCATTGTTAGCGATCTCACAACAATGGTCAAAATTAAGGAAACGTTTTTAAACTGAAAGGTTAATATAGTTTAAAACCTGGAATGACTACTCCGTGCTACCCTAAGCACCAACAAACAGTGAATTAGAGTTGAATTGGTCTTATGTAACATTTTTTTTTAGATGCCAAATTTTCGGTTTATTAGCTGTGCGTTGTACTACAAAGCAAACAAAGGCTTGAAATATTTCACTTTGTGTGTAAAAAAAATCCATATGATAAGGAGTTTCACATTTTGAACTGAATTAATGAAATAAGTTGACCATTCCACAATATTCTAATTCACTGAGATGTCATAAGACTTGCTTGTCACCTCCAGGTTTAAAGCATGGTTGTTATTGCTTTCTTTAGGATGGGAAAGTAGCAATTTTTAATGCATTTTTTCCCTTCTCTTGACAGCAATAAAGAACACTAAATGAAATAAGAGAAGAAATATTCTCAAAATTGTTCCTCAAAATCACTCAGCTTGTGAATTTCCTTTAAAAAAAAAAAAATTCCATGTCACTTGCCTCACTACATTTATTTTTTAAAATGACCATGAATAAAGAGATGATATTAAACCATAGGTTCATTCAAGAGCAGTCATATCTCCCTTTTAAAAGGTATGACAAACCAAAAAAAGGACCCACTATGTCCAGAATTGCAACAGTAGATAGACAGTAGGTAGATAGAATATTGTGATGTAATTTATGCCAGTTCTAACAGTTACTTAGAACAAAGTAACAAAACAAAAACACAAGAGACAAACCAGTTTTTGGTCCAAAAAGTGTGAAAAAAACGACAACCCATTATACTTCTTACTTTATTATGTATTTTATTGTATGTATTATTATACACAAAATTAAATATATTTTCAATGGCCTCATATGAAGGACTGCTATGCTTTACCAGTAGGGGTCAGAACTGAGCCATCCATAGTCAACACGGAGCACTGGAGAAATCACATGACTAACACAAAGTTTGTGAAGCCTGTTGTTGGTGTTACTAGAGCTGAAGTGACTGCAGCCATCCTCCATCCTGATTTTGAAAAGCCTAATGTTTGCCGATGTAAGCTGCGATGTCCAAAACTCTGGGGTATATTTTAAATATTTGTTTTAGGTCTTAATGGTTTAAATTCATGACCTGGCTTATGGTCGCTATCTGTTTTCGGAGGTTGGTAGATCTGAGGTTGTGGGGATGTTCAGCTCCACAGGCTTCAGCGAATTGACCAAACTGCCCTCTATAATGGCCATCACCTCGAGGAATGGCAAAGAGGTAATTGTTTTTTTTCAAGGACTTCACACTCTTCCCTTTTACGAATGAGGAGCGACAAATTGTCAGTCATTTCGGGAGTCAACTTTCCGTCCTTTTTTCCCTTTCAACCCCACTCTTGTGAACCGCTCACAAAGTCTCTTCTCAACATCAGTGAGACCAGCGCTTATGTCATCATTCAGTTTAGACATGTCTCTGTCTTCAAAATTTCTCAGCGTCATCCGTGACACCTCACCTTCCCTTCTCCTATTGAAGAGAATCACTTGGCAGAGGGTTAGCTTTGCGAGAGCTGCGTATGTTCCTGCTGATGGGTTACCAGCTAGTTTCTCCTTAGCCAATTCAGCTTGCTGACCAAGATGTAGGTGTAGTTTCTGGACGTCTCTGGCCAGTGGAATGCTTGAACTCTTATTATATTTTGCATCACTGAGAGTGGATAAAGCAGAATGCGAGACAAATTCGGACCACTTTGTTTTATGAAGTTTATTAAACATCTTGATGGAATTAATCCCTTGTTAGTCCTCCTCCATGAGGGCACGGCACATCATGAGATCACTTATTTTTCTTAAAGAATGGCCTATTTGCAAGGCCAAACTTGGGGCTTTGTATGTGTTGTTTTGGAGATTAAAACCGGCAACTCTCTTCACAACACGGGTCAGAATAATGAAGTTTCCTGGTTTTAATGCTTCTTCCAAGTTGTGGATTCTAGTTGTATTGCGCAAAGTCACAAGTAGTCTCCCAATTTCCTTCACTTTCTGTCTTACATATTCATGCTTTGATTGGTCACTCCCATGCTTATTGAATAGGGACTGGGCGAACTGCAAGATGTAATGATCATTCCTAATTGCAGTAGACACATCATCCTTGTGCATTTTTCCCAACACTGACGAGAGTTCACATGAAATCGGCTGGGACGTAGTAGATTGAGCCGATGCTATGGCAATGACTCCCTCCCTCTCTTCAACGCAATCCTTGGGCCTTAGCGGGCATCCTGTCATATGTCTGCTAAGTTCTTTTCTGGCAAGCATACCCTTGCAGTACAGGCAATAAGCTTTGCGAGAGCTGCGTATGTTCCTGCTGATGGGTTACCAGCTAGTTTCTCCTTAGCCAATTCAGCTTGCTGACCAAGATGTAGGTGTAGTTTCTGGACGTCTCTGGCCAGTGGAATGCTTGAACTCTTATTATATTTTGCATCACTGAGAGTGGATAAAGCAGAATGCGAGACAAATTCGGACCACTTTGTTTTATGAAGTTTATTAAACATCTTGATGGAATTAATCCCTTGTTAGTCCTCCTCCATGAGGGCACGGCACATCATGAGATCACTTATTTTTCTTAAAGAATGGCCTATTTGCAAGGCCAAACTTGGGGCTTTGTATGTGTTGTTTTGGAGATTAAAACCGGCAACTCTCTTCACAACACGGGTCAGAATAATGAAGTTTCCTGGTTTTAATGCTTCTTCCAAGTTGTGGATTCTAGTTGTATTGCGCAAAGTCACAAGTAGTCTCCCAATTTCCTTCACTTTCTGTCTTACATATTCATGCTTTGATTGGTCACTCCCATGCTTATTGAATAGGGACTGGGCGAACTGCAAGATGTAATGATCATTCCTAATTGCAGTAGACACATCATCCTTGTGCATTTTTCCCAACACTGACGAGAGTTCACATGAAATCGGCTGGGACGTAGTAGATTGAGCCGATGCTATGGCAATGACTCCCTCCCTCTCTTCAACGCAATCCTTGGGCCTTAGCGGGCATCCTGTCATATGTCTGCTAAGTTCTTTTCTGGCAAGCATACCCTTGCAGTACAGGCAATAATCAAACATCTCAGGGTTACTGCTTTGTTTTGAGCTCCTTATCACCTTGAGACAGCCTGAGCCTGTGGTTTTAACATCAGAGTTGTGCTTGAAGTTTCCAAGATTTCATAGTTTCTCAAGAAGAACTTTCCTCTCCTTTGATGATTTGGGGAACTGGAGTGCCTGCACGATTTCAGCATTTTCATTCACATGTGGAGATGATGTGCAATTTTTGTTTGAGGTTTTTCACATACAAAACAATAATTGACTTGACTTTTAAGGTCCTTGAGTTTTCCTGTTTGTTTTGGAGGTTTTTGGTTTTATGCAGGTCAGGGCCGGCCCAAGCCTTAATGGGGCCCTAAGCGAAATTTCATTAGGGGGCCCCCATAACACCGCCTCAGCATCAGATCGTTAATTTTTCCATAACCCACACACTGTGTGTAGTTTATCCTCCATCATTGTCGCAATATGCAATGCGTTCAAAATACAACATTGTCATTATGACTGTTTTAACTAAAGCAAACCCAAAAGACATGAAAGTGTACAATGAATTGTACATGTGTGCCATATCTGACTGTAGGATAAGCTTTCTGCTCAGAACTCAAATTCGCAGTTAACGTATGCCAAATCTGTCCACCAGAGAGCAGTCGTGTATTACGTAAGCCTACGATTGGCGTCTATGACAGCTGTAGACGGCTGTGCGGCATCTACTATGACCAATACTCTGCTGCAGGCAGGAAAGGTACATTAACAAGTCGTCAAATTTATTTTCATGCAAATTGGAATCAATAAACCATTGTTAGCGATCTCACAACAATGGTCAAAATTAAGGAAACGTTTTTAAACTGAAAGGTTAATATAGTTTAAAACCTGGAATGACTACTCCGTGCTACCCTAAGCACCAACAAACAGTGAATTAGAGTTGAATTGGTCTTATGTAACATTTTTTTTTAGATGCCAAATTTTCGGTTTATTAGCTGTGCGTTGTACTACAAAGCAAACAAAGGCTTGAAATATTTCACTTTGTGTGTAAAAAAAATCCATATGATAAGGAGTTTCACATTTTGAACTGAATTAATGAAATAAGTTGACCATTCCACAATATTCTAATTCACTGAGATGTCATAAGACTTGCTTGTCACCTCCAGGTTTAAAGCATGGTTGTTATTGCTTTCTTTAGGATGGGAAAGTAGCAATTTTTAATGCATTTTTTCCCTTCTCTTGACAGCAATAAAGAACACTAAATGAAATAAGAGAAGAAATATTCTCAAAATTGTTCCTCAAAATCACTCAGCTTGTGAATTTCCTTTAAAAAAAAAAAAATTCCATGTCACTTGCCTCACTACATTTATTTTTTAAAATGACCATGAATAAAGAGATGATATTAAACCATAGGTTCATTCAAGAGCAGTCATATCTCCCTTTTAAAAGGTATGACAAACCAAAAAAAGGACCCACTATGTCCAGAATTGCAACAGTAGATAGACAGTAGGTAGATAGAATATTGTGATGTAATTTATGCCAGTTCTAACAGTTACTTAGAACAAAGTAACAAAACAAAAACACAAGAGACAAACCAGTTTTTGGTCCAAAAAGTGTGAAAAAAACGACAACCCATTATACTTCTTACTTTATTATGTATTTTATTGTATGTATTATTATACACAAAATTAAATATATTTTCAATGGCCTCATATGAAGGACTGCTATGCTTTACCAGTAGGGGTCAGAACTGAGCCATCCATAGTCAACACGGAGCACTGGAGAAATCACATGACTAACACAAAGTTTGTGAAGCCTGTTGTTGGTGTTACTAGAGCTGAAGTGACTGCAGCCATCCTCCATCCTGATTTTGAAAAGCCTAATGTTTGCCGATGTAAGCTGCGATGTCCAAAACTCTGGGGTATATTTTAAATATTTGTTTTAGGTCTTAATGGTTTAAATTCATGACCTGGCTTATGGTCGCTATCTGTTTTCGGAGGTTGGTAGATCTGAGGTTGTGGGGATGTTCAGCTCCACAGGCTTCAGCGAATTGACCAAACTGCCCTCTATAATGGCCATCACCTCGAGGAATGGCAAAGAGGTAATTGTTTTTTTTCAAGGACTTCACACTCTTCCCTTTTACGAATGAGGAGCGACAAATTGTCAGTCATTTCGGGAGTCAACTTTCCGTCCTTTTTTCCCTTTCAACCCCACTCTTGTGAACCGCTCACAAAGTCTCTTCTCAACATCAGTGAGACCAGCGCTTATGTCATCATTCAGTTTAGACATGTCTCTGTCTTCAAAATTTCTCAGCGTCATCCGTGACACCTCACCTTCCCTTCTCCTATTGAAGAGAATCACTTGGCAGAGGGTTAGCTTTGCGAGAGCTGCGTATGTTCCTGCTGATGGGTTACCAGCTAGTTTCTCCTTAGCCAATTCAGCTTGCTGACCAAGATGTAGGTGTAGTTTCTGGACGTCTCTGGCCAGTGGAATGCTTGAACTCTTATTATATTTTGCATCACTGAGAGTGGATAAAGCAGAATGCGAGACAAATTCGGACCACTTTGTTTTATGAAGTTTATTAAACATCTTGATGGAATTAATCCCTTGTTAGTCCTCCTCCATGAGGGCACGGCACATCATGAGATCACTTATTTTTCTTAAAGAATGGCCTATTTGCAAGGCCAAACTTGGGGCTTTGTATGTGTTGTTTTGGAGATTAAAACCGGCAACTCTCTTCACAACACGGGTCAGAATAATGAAGTTTCCTGGTTTTAATGCTTCTTCCAAGTTGTGGATTCTAGTTGTATTGCGCAAAGTCACAAGTAGTCTCCCAATTTCCTTCACTTTCTGTCTTACATATTCATGCTTTGATTGGTCACTCCCATGCTTATTGAATAGGGACTGGGCGAACTGCAAGATGTAATGATCATTCCTAATTGCAGTAGACACATCATCCTTGTGCATTTTTCCCAACACTGACGAGAGTTCACATGAAATCGGCTGGGACGTAGTAGATTGAGCCGATGCTATGGCAATGACTCCCTCCCTCTCTTCAACGCAATCCTTGGGCCTTAGCGGGCATCCTGTCATATGTCTGCTAAGTTCTTTTCTGGCAAGCATACCCTTGCAGTACAGGCAATAAGCTTTGCGAGAGCTGCGTATGTTCCTGCTGATGGGTTACCAGCTAGTTTCTCCTTAGCCAATTCAGCTTGCTGACCAAGATGTAGGTGTAGTTTCTGGACGTCTCTGGCCAGTGGAATGCTTGAACTCTTATTATATTTTGCATCACTGAGAGTGGATAAAGCAGAATGCGAGACAAATTCGGACCACTTTGTTTTATGAAGTTTATTAAACATCTTGATGGAATTAATCCCTTGTTAGTCCTCCTCCATGAGGGCACGGCACATCATGAGATCACTTATTTTTCTTAAAGAATGGCCTATTTGCAAGGCCAAACTTGGGGCTTTGTATGTGTTGTTTTGGAGATTAAAACCGGCAACTCTCTTCACAACACGGGTCAGAATAATGAAGTTTCCTGGTTTTAATGCTTCTTCCAAGTTGTGGATTCTAGTTGTATTGCGCAAAGTCACAAGTAGTCTCCCAATTTCCTTCACTTTCTGTCTTACATATTCATGCTTTGATTGGTCACTCCCATGCTTATTGAATAGGGACTGGGCGAACTGCAAGATGTAATGATCATTCCTAATTGCAGTAGACACATCATCCTTGTGCATTTTTCCCAACACTGACGAGAGTTCACATGAAATCGGCTGGGACGTAGTAGATTGAGCCGATGCTATGGCAATGACTCCCTCCCTCTCTTCAACGCAATCCTTGGGCCTTAGCGGGCATCCTGTCATATGTCTGCTAAGTTCTTTTCTGGCAAGCATACCCTGTACAGGCAATAATCAAACATCTCAGGGTTACTGCTTTGTTTTGAGCTCCTTATCACCTTGAGACAGCCTGAGCCTGTGGTTTTAACATCAGAGTTGTGCTTGAAGTTTCCAAGATTTCATAGTTTCTCAAGAAGAACTTTCCTCTCCTTTGATGATTTGGGGAACTGGAGTGCCTGCACGATTTCAGCATTTTCATTCACATGTGGAGATGATGTGCAATTTTTGTTTGAGGTTTTTCACATACAAAACAATAATTGACTTGACTTTTAAGGGCCTTGAGTTTTCCTGTTTGTTTTGGAGGTTTTTGGTTTTATGCAGGTCAGGGCCGGCCCAAGCCTTAATGGGGCCCTAAGCGAAATTTCATTAGGGGGCCCCCATAACACCGCCTCAGCATCAGATCGTTAATTTTTCCATAACCCACACACTGTGTGTAGTTTATCCTCCATCATTGTCGCAATATGCAATGCGTTCAAAATACAACATTGTCATTATGACTGTTTTAACTAAAGCAAACCCAAAAGACATGAAAGTGTACAATGAATTGTACATGTGTGCCATATCTGACTGTAGGATAAGCTTTCTGCTCAGAACTCAAATTCGCAGTTAACGTATGCCAAATCTGTCCACCAGAGAGCAGTCGTGTATTACGTAAGCCTACGATTGGCGTCTATGACAGCTGTAGACTAGGGCTGTCATCCTTCCTCTTCAATCCCATTCGAATTTCATTACTTTTTTTTTTTTAAAGTCGAATAATATTCGAATTTTTTATGTTAAAATATAGCCTATTTATGCATTACTATAGGTTACCTTGTAGGGCATGGGGTTATTATACTTTTGGCCAGTAGAGGGCGTTCCGATGTAATCAGTAAACATTCTATACCAGAAGTCAAGAGATGTTTGTTGTAAGTAAATAATAAAGATCAGGCAGAAAAGGAAAAGTTCAATTCTGAATTTTAATTCAACTGTTTTTTTTGTTGTTGTTTTTTTAATACCAAAATGCTCTGTGCGTCACATAGCCTACGAAAATAACTGAAATTGCCCACAGGCAAAACTGAAAGTGCCTCATAAACATAACTAAAATCGTACATAACTACAACTCAAATTGCGCACTCAAAGTGCATACAAAAATAACCAACTTTGCAAATTCAAAAATAACTCAAATTGCGCACGTTACATACAAAAAGTGAAAGTGGGCCGATAACAGGCATTCCTACATTTCTAACACGCCACATCTTTTTATTAGGCCTATTTCTAAAGGTTGTTAGCCAAAAACACCAGGCGATCCACGTTTGCCGGGTCTAGTGCAGAGCGTTTTTTATTTACGATCATGCCAGCAGTGGAAAAAACCCTTTCTGCTCTAACTGAGGTGCCCGGGATGCTCAAGTAGCGCCGTGCCAGCCGGGCGAGGTGAGGGTACTTGGTTCCTGACGTCTTCCACCACGACAATGGGTTGCTGTCGCTGGGTATTGGTGTCTCAGCATCGTACATGCGCATCTCTTGCTGTAGTACAAGTCCACTGTCCAAAGTACCACCTGGACCAGCAAACTGGCGATAAACATTCCCCAAAAGGGACCCCATAGCACCCAGAGGGGTTCCATCCCCTGCTCCCTCTTCATTCTCCGCGTGCTCTTCATCCTCCGCAGTCAACCTCATCTCTCTATGTACTTTATCGCGCACCTCCTGCTGCTGTTCTCCGGTCAGATGAATCAGTCGATGGAACCGGGGGTCGAGGTAACTAGCAGAATTGAGTAGCATGAACGCATCTTTGGTATGACTGTAGCGCTTCTCGAGGTCGGCGGAGATCTTAGTTTTCATGTCAATGAGTGCTTGAGGATCACCGGTAGATGGCTGAAGATGTGACATAAGCACGTACTTAAGGGGGAGAACGGCTGATGCGGTTGGAAATCGGTCAGTTGATAATGCCTCCGTGGCCACTTTAAAAGGCTGTAGCAATGAGCTCACCTACAGAAAAAAACATAAATAGGCTACTGTAAGAATACTTGACGGTGGGCCTAATATTCTGCTCCTCTGTCACGCTGAAAATGTTATGGCCTGTTAATGATTATTGGTTTGTTAATTTAGGCATGCAAAATCGCTGTGTTAGTTTAATGTCTGTGACTCACCTGCTCCATGAGGCTCCACTCGTTGGTGTTCAACTCAAGATGACCGAGTTTTTTCTCCATAATGACAGCTGCCACCGGAGCTTGCTGCTCCGCTGCCCGACACACCATGGCATAAGTGCTGTTCCAACGGGTGGCACAATCATTGATCAGCTTAGCAGGTTTCACTCCGAGCAGCCTCTGTTTAGATTCCAACAGGTAGCTGTCCGTGGTTGACTTGTTGAAATGCAGTGCTGTGGCCTTCAGTCTGTTGATAGGGCTTTCGATAGCTCGCACTGTTAGACCTTTCCTCACAGCCAAGTTAATAGTGTGGGCCATGCATGGTACATTGGCTACTTGCAGGTGCCTCTCGACAGCGTTAATATAATTAGCCGCATTGTCTGTGGTAATGGACAGCACCGACTGGGGCCTCACGTTGTATTCTCCGAGTATATTGGCGATGCACTCTGCGACGTGTTCAGCTGTGTGGGTTTCCTGGACTTCGGCTGTTTTAAGAATGATGTCCTTCAGTTCCCAGTCCTCGTTTATGAAATGTGCGGTGACTGTCACATATGCCTCGGTGGCTATCGAGGTCCATCCATCTGTTGTTAGGGAAATGTTTTCTCCGCTTAGCATTTTTTTGATGTTGTCTTTTGTTGCATCATAAAGTTTAACAACTCTGTCACTGATGGTTGCACGGGAAGGAACTGCGTACCTGGGTTCTAACTCCTTGACGAAATCTTTAAAACCAGACCCCTGCGAGATGTTTATGGGCCTCATATCTTTGCAGATGAATCGTGTCAGTCTATCGGTTATCTTCCTTTGACGTTCGGCTGATAAGCCCCGTGCTGAGGAGGCAGGCATGAAAGAGGTGATTCGCGCCTGCTTGGGCTGAGGTTCATTACTGTCCGAAGTTAGCTCGGCTAGCTTGCCAGGGTGTAGAGTCAACAAGTGTGTCCGCATGTTAGTGGTCGTTGTATGATACCTCATTCGAGCCTCGCACAGCCTGCATATTACGGTTTCTCGGTTTGTTATTTTAGCATTTTCTGATGGAAATCCAAAATATTTCCATACCAAGCTTCTGTGGTGTTCAGGAGTGGTAATATCCGCCCGTGAATTCTCCTCGCTCGCCATTAATTCAATGCTGATGCTGTAGGCAGGCAACGTTATGATAACGTTCAAGCATTGAAGTAACGTGAGATTTGGATTCAGTCAGACTCAGACTCATGAACGAATAGACGAAACGAATAGAAGAACGAAAACGAATAGAAGAACGACAAAATTCGTCATTACGTTGTCTTGAAAAAAAAAAAAAAAACATTCGACTAGTAATTCCTGCGTTCGAATTTCATTGTTTTTTTAATAGTCGAATTATATTCGACTACTGAAAGTCGTTCCAACAGCTCTACTGTAGACGGCTGTGCGGCATCTACTATGACCAATACTCTGCTGCAGGCAGGAAAGGTACATTAACAAGTCGTCAAATTTATTTTCATGCAAATTGGAATCAATAAACCATTGTTAGCGATCTCACAACAATGGTCAAAATTAAGGAAACGTTTTTAAACTGAAAGGTTAATATAGTTTAAAACCTGGAATGACTACTCCGTGCTACCCTAAGCACCAACAAACAGTGAATTAGAGTTGAATTGGTCTTATGTAACATTTTTTTTTAGATGCCAAATTTTCGGTTTATTAGCTGTGCGTTGTACTACAAAGCAAACAAAGGCTTGAAATATTTCACTTTGTGTGTAAAAAAAATCCATATGATAAGGAGTTTCACATTTTGAACTGAATTAATGAAATAAGTTGACCATTCCACAATATTCTAATTCACTGAGATGTCATAAGACTTGCTTGTCACCTCCAGGTTTAAAGCATGGTTGTTATTGCTTTCTTTAGGATGGGAAAGTAGCAATTTTTAATGCATTTTTTCCCTTCTCTTGACAGCAATAAAGAACACTAAATGAAATAAGAGAAGAAATATTCTCAAAATTGTTCCTCAAAATCACTCAGCTTGTGAATTTCCTTTAAAAAAAAAAAAATTCCATGTCACTTGCCTCACTACATTTATTTTTTAAAATGACCATGAATAAAGAGATGATATTAAACCATAGGTTCATTCAAGAGCAGTCATATCTCCCTTTTAAAAGGTATGACAAACCAAAAAAAGGACCCACTATGTCCAGAATTGCAACAGTAGATAGACAGTAGGTAGATAGAATATTGTGATGTAATTTATGCCAGTTCTAACAGTTACTTAGAACAAAGTAACAAAACAAAAACACAAGAGACAAACCAGTTTTTGGTCCAAAAAGTGTGAAAAAAACGACAACCCATTATACTTCTTACTTTATTATGTATTTTATTGTATGTATTATTATACACAAAATTAAATATATTTTCAATGGCCTCATATGAAGGACTGCTATGCTTTACCAGTAGGGGTCAGAACTGAGCCATCCATAGTCAACACGGAGCACTGGAGAAATCACATGACTAACACAAAGTTTGTGAAGCCTGTTGTTGGTGTTACTAGAGCTGAAGTGACTGCAGCCATCCTCCATCCTGATTTTGAAAAGCCTAATGTTTGCCGATGTAAGCTGCGATGTCCAAAACTCTGGGGTATATTTTAAATATTTGTTTTAGGTCTTAATGGTTTAAATTCATGACCTGGCTTATGGTCGCTATCTGTTTTCGGAGGTTGGTAGATCTGAGGTTGTGGGGATGTTCAGCTCCACAGGCTTCAGCGAATTGACCAAACTGCCCTCTATAATGGCCATCACCTCGAGGAATGGCAAAGAGGTAATTGTTTTTTTTCAAGGACTTCACACTCTTCCCTTTTACGAATGAGGAGCGACAAATTGTCAGTCATTTCGGGAGTCAACTTTCCGTCCTTTTTTCCCTTTCAACCCCACTCTTGTGAACCGCTCACAAAGTCTCTTCTCAACATCAGTGAGACCAGCGCTTATGTCATCATTCAGTTTAGACATGTCTCTGTCTTCAAAATTTCTCAGCGTCATCCGTGACACCTCACCTTCCCTTCTCCTATTGAAGAGAATCACTTGGCAGAGGGTTAGCTTTGCGAGAGCTGCGTATGTTCCTGCTGATGGGTTACCAGCTAGTTTCTCCTTAGCCAATTCAGCTTGCTGACCAAGATGTAGGTGTAGTTTCTGGACGTCTCTGGCCAGTGGAATGCTTGAACTCTTATTATATTTTGCATCACTGAGAGTGGATAAAGCAGAATGCGAGACAAATTCGGACCACTTTGTTTTATGAAGTTTATTAAACATCTTGATGGAATTAATCCCTTGTTAGTCCTCCTCCATGAGGGCACGGCACATCATGAGATCACTTATTTTTCTTAAAGAATGGCCTATTTGCAAGGCCAAACTTGGGGCTTTGTATGTGTTGTTTTGGAGATTAAAACCGGCAACTCTCTTCACAACACGGGTCAGAATAATGAAGTTTCCTGGTTTTAATGCTTCTTCCAAGTTGTGGATTCTAGTTGTATTGCGCAAAGTCACAAGTAGTCTCCCAATTTCCTTCACTTTCTGTCTTACATATTCATGCTTTGATTGGTCACTCCCATGCTTATTGAATAGGGACTGGGCGAACTGCAAGATGTAATGATCATTCCTAATTGCAGTAGACACATCATCCTTGTGCATTTTTCCCAACACTGACGAGAGTTCACATGAAATCGGCTGGGACGTAGTAGATTGAGCCGATGCTATGGCAATGACTCCCTCCCTCTCTTCAACGCAATCCTTGGGCCTTAGCGGGCATCCTGTCATATGTCTGCTAAGTTCTTTTCTGGCAAGCATACCCTTGCAGTACAGGCAATAAGCTTTGCGAGAGCTGCGTATGTTCCTGCTGATGGGTTACCAGCTAGTTTCTCCTTAGCCAATTCAGCTTGCTGACCAAGATGTAGGTGTAGTTTCTGGACGTCTCTGGCCAGTGGAATGCTTGAACTCTTATTATATTTTGCATCACTGAGAGTGGATAAAGCAGAATGCGAGACAAATTCGGACCACTTTGTTTTATGAAGTTTATTAAACATCTTGATGGAATTAATCCCTTGTTAGTCCTCCTCCATGAGGGCACGGCACATCATGAGATCACTTATTTTTCTTAAAGAATGGCCTATTTGCAAGGCCAAACTTGGGGCTTTGTATGTGTTGTTTTGGAGATTAAAACCGGCAACTCTCTTCACAACACGGGTCAGAATAATGAAGTTTCCTGGTTTTAATGCTTCTTCCAAGTTGTGGATTCTAGTTGTATTGCGCAAAGTCACAAGTAGTCTCCCAATTTCCTTCACTTTCTGTCTTACATATTCATGCTTTGATTGGTCACTCCCATGCTTATTGAATAGGGACTGGGCGAACTGCAAGATGTAATGATCATTCCTAATTGCAGTAGACACATCATCCTTGTGCATTTTTCCCAACACTGACGAGAGTTCACATGAAATCGGCTGGGACGTAGTAGATTGAGCCGATGCTATGGCAATGACTCCCTCCCTCTCTTCAACGCAATCCTTGGGCCTTAGCGGGCATCCTGTCATATGTCTGCTAAGTTCTTTTCTGGCAAGCATACCCTGTACAGGCAATAATCAAACATCTCAGGGTTACTGCTTTGTTTTGAGCTCCTTATCACCTTGAGACAGCCTGAGCCTGTGGTTTTAACATCAGAGTTGTGCTTGAAGTTTCCAAGATTTCATAGTTTCTCAAGAAGAACTTTCCTCTCCTTTGATGATTTGGGGAACTGGAGTGCCTGCACGATTTCAGCATTTTCATTCACATGTGGAGATGATGTGCAATTTTTGTTTGAGGTTTTTCACATACAAAACAATAATTGACTTGACTTTTAAGGGCCTTGAGTTTTCCTGTTTGTTTTGGAGGTTTTTGGTTTTATGCAGGTCAGGGCCGGCCCAAGCCTTAATGGGGCCCTAAGCGAAATTTCATTAGGGGGCCCCCATAACACCGCCTCAGCATCAGATCGTTAATTTTTCCATAACCCACACACTGTGTGTAGTTTATCCTCCATCATTGTCGCAATATGCAATGCGTTCAAAATACAACATTGTCATTATGACTGTTTTAACTAAAGCAAACCCAAAAGACATGAAAGTGTACAATGAATTGTACATGTGTGCCATATCTGACTGTAGGATAAGCTTTCTGCTCAGAACTCAAATTCGCAGTTAACGTATGCCAAATCTGTCCACCAGAGAGCAGTCGTGTATTACGTAAGCCTACGATTGGCGTCTATGACAGCTGTAGACGGCTGTGCGGCATCTACTATGACCAATACTCTGCTGCAGGCAGGAAAGGTACATTAACAAGTCGTCAAATTTATTTTCATGCAAATTGGAATCAATAAACCATTGTTAGCGATCTCACAACAATGGTCAAAATTAAGGAAACGTTTTTAAACTGAAAGGTTAATATAGTTTAAAACCTGGAATGACTACTCCGTGCTACCCTAAGCACCAACAAACAGTGAATTAGAGCTCCATGTACACAGATCCCATTTCAATAAACGAACAGTGTTCCACTTGGATTGGGTAGTAATATCAATCAGTCATTTAAGTGGGTGTTAGCAAGTGGCAGCCAAACCTCCACTGAAACGTAACAACAACAAGCCAATGTCACAATGTGAAAAGCCGTTCCAAACTAGCACGCTAACAAACACATTTAGCTAAGTGGAGGCACGCTGGCGTGGCATCCCGAGTGCAACGCTCATTTTATCAAAAATCTAACAGTAACAAGCAATTCTCTTACTCTTGGTAAAATCATTGGCTGCTGTGAATCAACATTATATTAGGAAATGCCCCAACAACTGTAAGAAGTAACGTGATTACCGCTATACTGAATATTAATTGACTTTGACTACCACCAGCCACCCATTTCCTTAGAATGGGCCTTGTCATGCTAGCTGCTACAAGCGTGGAGGCAGCACCGAGGCATTGGAAGATGGTGCAAGGGGAATCAGTGACAACTCACGCAGATTCACAGGCGTTAACATGCAAATGCATGTCATAAAAAAACAACGACTATAACAATACTCGTGATAGCTTCAAAAGGATGTTTAATATCCCTTTTTGTCTTCCTACCTAATGCTATGTTGTACTTCATTTGGTGCACTTTCCAAGCTATCTAGATAGCTAACTAGCTAACTGAGCCAATGGATTTATGAAAAAATACTGCCATGCTGAACATGCAAACCTACCTTTGTCTTGCTGTTTTTTGTCATCTTCCAGCAGCTTCTTCTTTTTTCTTTTTTCAGCACCAGAGGGATAGCTTCTTCTTTTTTGTGACATGATGATGACTTAGGTGAAGCGGGGCGTGCTGAGGGCGGGGGTTGCTGAGGGCTCTCTGCCTCTCTTCCCATTTTTGCACTTTATGCAACATAATTTCTCAAACAAAATCCACTTGTAAGTGCTCATATATTACGTTTCACTTAAAAATATTATGCTCAGTCATGTTTCTGCCTATTGAAGAGATTTGTTTTAATCAAAAGTGGCACGAAAAAATGCACCCACTACCCACCGTCATAGAGAGGTATGGGGCAGGTTTCAGATATATATTGAGGCTGCTTGCAATCAACTGATTGAGCTCTAAATCTTTGAGTAGCTATCG
>CM059265.1:44062927-44110427 GCA_030347295.1 Setipinna tenuifilis
CTTTTGAAAGCACTGAAGCCCAAAGATACAGACTGGAAAAGGCCACATACTGCACAACAGTATCCAGGCTGTATGTTATGCAGACGCATGCAAGACCTTATGGAAATGTTATCATCTCAGACACTGCAGAATCACATTGGGGAGGATTGCTAGTGAACGTAGAACTTAAGGATAGGTAAGAACACAAATTACCTTACAGTACTCTATATTGTCTTGTCTTGCACTTAATCTTTAATGTTTAATGTCTTTGCACTTCAATGTTTAATGTTTGTCCTGTCTTGTCTAAGCATGGGGCAGTAAGAAACGTAATTTTGATTCCTTGTATGTGTAGCACATGTGAAGAATTGACAATGAAGCTGACTTGACTTGACTTAGGGGAGTTCAGCATTGCGCAAGCACCATCCAAGCACTCCTTGGACACAGTAGCCTAAACTGGCAGACGCATGACAGCCTACACAGGACAAAATGATGACCACATTTTTATCACACGTTATAGTACATTATTGTGTGAGGTGTGGAAGAGTACCAGGGGCTTAAGACCCCATACAGATGTTGTAGGGATGATGTTACGCAGCACTGTGTATCGCCATCTGCTGTTCTGTCCTAGTCCTGTAGGTGGCCTGCTGTTCCCCGGACTCGCCCATAAAAGGCGGACCAATTAGGACATCTCGCTCTCTCGTCTCGCTTTGGATCGCTGCTTCCTCAATCTTTGAACAGCATTCTTCGCACGCATTGAAACTACATTGTTGCACTAGCACTTGTCTATTTATCCTATTCATTTGGTCTTATTACTACTTTAGTTTACAACGTTGGGCAATCGGTATTGATATTGGTGTTTCTTTTCCCACTGTTATTTTAGGTGTACGTAGGGAGTTAGTTAGAGGACCCGGAAGACTCACTTGGTGATCCCTTTGTCTTTTGTTTCATCGGGAGTTAGGTTTAGTTTCTTTAACTTTGGTTAGGTATTGTCATAGGGTCTCCTTTACTTTCTGCTGGTTCACCGTTTGTCCATTTATACGTTGTTGTTGTTAAAATCACTTTACTTCATTAAAACATTTCGATATTTGTTTCACTACACCGTACTCGTGGTCTCTTATGTTATGTTGCACCATTTCTTATTTATGGGCACGTAACAGATGACCAGACCTGGGTTGACCAGTGCATTGGGGAGGATTGCTAGTAAATTAGAATTTAACTTAGTAGAACATAAGGGAGTTCAGCATTACGCATGCACCATCCAACCACTTAGATGAGCATCGCCATAGAGATGTGGTGAGGTGACCATCCCCATGGAGATGTGGCGGAGCTGCAGGGCTCAGAGTGATTGGTTATGCAGAGAGTCGGAGTCGGGCATGCATATTTACCCACTGGCAGTAGGAAACTGAGCATGCTACGTCTTTATCTCTTTAGGATATAGGCTTATACTGTACATGACAGGACTTCTAAAAAGCTGTCTGTATAGTTATCTCCTTCCCTCTGTCTCTTTTACACACACACACACACACACATATACACCAGCACACACACATATGCACGCACACGCACACACATACATACACACACACGTGCACACACACACACACACACATATACATATGCACACACACACACACGTACACACACACACGCACACACACACACACACATTTCACGCTATCTTATTTCTATTCAGGTGTGTGAGAATCCTGAGGCGCTTTGAGCCACTGTAATTTCCACATCAGAGCAGACCGATATGAGTATAATTATCTGAGTGTCTATCCACCGGGAATGAGCTATATGTGTCATGAGTGACACCCCTGCCCTCCTGCTCCCTGCAGTGGGGACGCTCCACTGACTCTCACAACGCAGATATAGGGACCCCCTCGGATAGCAATATAGGGGTCCCCTTCGATAATAATAATAATAATACATTGTATTCGTTACACGCCGCCTTTCAAAGCACCCAAGGTCACCTTACAGAAAATAAAATAAAGAAGTCAGCATTAAAAACTATCATAAGAGCATTAAAGTAGTAAAGCAAGTGGAATATGGCTTAAAACCTCAATGCTAATTCATAAAGGTGGGATTTTAATGCACTTTATATTGTGGAACAGAGTCCATTGTACGAATGTATGAGGGAAGGGATTTACATCATTGTGAAGCAGCATATGAAAAAGCCCTTGCTCCCATTGTGGTGAGAGAGACGTTTGGTGGGGCCAGTAATCTTGTGTGTGTGTGTGTGTGTGTGTGTGTGTGTGTGTGTGTGTGTGTGTGTGTGTATGAATGAGTGTCTATGCATATGCCTGCATTAGATGACCACAGTGAACATGAGGGTGTGTAAATCTGTAACAGTTGTCTGTGAAAATTCTCATTCATCCAGGTCATGTTAGTCAAATGAGTTAAGTTGTAAGCAACTGAAAAGCTACTAAAAGAAGTCCAGTTGCTTACAGATTAACTCCTTTGACGGTCTGTAACAGTTCCTTGATGTATGACGGGGCAGCATTGCGCAGTGCTGTAAATGTGATGAGTAGGATGTTAAATTGCAGGCCAGTGTACAGGGGCTAGTCATATAATTAGAATATGTTATTAGGGATGCACCGATACCACATTTCTGAAAACCGATACGAGTATGAGTACTACCATTTTCAGTACTTGCCGATACCGAGTACTACCGATACCGAGTACTGTCATTTTTGCCATATGAACTGAGGCAAGTGTTAATTTCGTTAGGAAAAAAAACTGTAAAGTGCAATACCTGTGAACAACACTGAAGTCAACCAAGCAAAATGTTGCGGAAGACCGGTGGTGGAATGGAGAGGGTAAGCGACCAACGGAGCAAAATGAGCCCACAAATTCTGACAGTCATAGTGGTATTTTTTTTTGTAGGCCTAGCGAAAAATAAATCATTTGTGAACTCACGTTTACGTCATGCGTGATGTATGCCTAGGCCGACGAACTCCTGATGTCCGAGTTGGTCTGGTGTTAACTGACACATTTATAAACACGCCCAGGCTATGGTTTGTGTATGGCCTATACAAACAAATTGCATTATTTGGAATATGTAATAGGACTACGTTGTTTTCCAACCGTACTGATGATCATGCACGTTTACATTGACAATCGCACAGAGTAGCCTTGAGACCACGTTACAAAGCACAGACAGCGCCTCTTCGGGGGACTGTCTGCTGGCATTGAAACGTTGACTGAGCTGCGCTTGTGCGCAACCTCTCTCCATTGTCGCGCAATATTAAATCCCAGAAAATTACACTAATCATTGCAAATAACCTACACAAAGAATTGCATATTTAGCAGCTAAAATGTCTGGACAAGGCTGATATTTATTTCGATTAGAATAATGTCCAACTTTCGTAGTCAAGACTTGCTTTCTTGCGACATGTACCGATTGTTGAAGGGAGGACAGTGAGTTACCACATGCAACGGTTGGATTCACTTTAAAAAATAATAGTAATAATAATAATAATTTATTAGTGAGTAGCCTTTCATACAAAACTGTTGACAAGGCGAATAGCCGACATTTAAAAAAGACAGACAACGTTGGGGATCTTAGCGTAGGCATATGTCAGCGAAAGGGGGCGGAGTGTGGAGAGATGTTTAAAATGACAGCCTTGGGGGAAAATGTAATGAGGGACGGCAATGTTTCATGATAACATCTTCGCCATAGAAAAATGGGTAGGCCCTAATGGCCTTGGGTTGCTGTTGACGAATTTTTGTTTTTTTGTTATCTGACGAAATTAGTCTAACCTTGAGAGTTAGGCTATATTTTCCCCAGATGGGAGAGGCTTTTCCCCCTCGAACGGACGCTGGCAAATGGCGCTTCACTAAACACTATATTGGCGCATCTGATTATGCTCAAACCTGAGCTCGACAATTCTTCAGTTTCTGTTCTGCGCTGCAGGAAACATTTGGCGCATGGGATTGGCACTGGTATCGGTTTATGGTATCGGCAACTGTTTGGCAAGTACGAGTACGAGATAAAAGTGGAGTATCGGGCCGATGCCCGATGCCAGTATCGGTATCGGTGCATCCCTAGTTACGATACACTTAGCTGACGCTTTTATCCAAAGCGACTTACAGTTACTTAGGTAACCTGCAACCTTCTGATCCCAAAGACCAACTCCTTAACCATTAGGCCATGGCTGCCCTAGTGAGTGTTGTGAGAAAGTTTATTTATTTCAGTAATTCCATTTAAAAAGTGGAACTTGTATAATGTATGCATTCATTTTACACAGACTGACATATTTCAAGTGTTTGTTTTAATATTGATGATTATAACTGACAACTAATGAAAACCCCAAATTAAGTATCTCAGAAAATTAGAATATTGTAGAAAGGTTTAATATTGAAGACACCTGGTGCCACACTCTAATCAGCTAATTAACACGAAACACCTGCAAAGGCCGTTAAACGGTGCAGATGTATGTAAGACATGGGTTTCAGCTGTTGCACTCCTTGTGTCAAGCCACTCTTGAAAAAGAGACATTGTCAGAAGCGTCTCAACTGGGCAAAAGACAAAAAGGACTGGACTGCTGCTTAGTGGTTCAAAGTTATGTTGTCTGATGGAAGTAAATTTCGCATGTTCACAAACAAGGTCCCAGAGTCTGGAGGAAGAGAGGAGAAGCACAGGATCCACATTGCTTGAGGTCAAGTGAAAAGTTTCCAGTCATTGATGGTTTGGGGTGCCATGTCATCTGCTGGTGTTGATCCACTGTGTTTTGTTAAGTCCAAGGTCAATGCAGCTGTCTACCAGGAAGTTTTAGAGCACTTCATGCTTCCTGCTGCTGACCAACTTTATGGAGATTCAGATTTCCTTTTCCAAAAGGACTTGGCACCTACACACAGTGCCAAAGCTACCAGTACCTGTTTTAAGGACCATGGTATCCCTGTGTTACGCGGTATTAAGGTAGCATCAACTGTTTTAATCATGGCTCTCCCTGTCTGCTTTGCTCTACCATTGTGTTCAGGTGAAACTCATTGAGCGCGAGTCTTGATTGGGCGCGTCGGCATATAAGCCACCCCCTTCAGGATGCAGGAGCTCGCTCATTCCACCGGGATCATTCTTTCAGAGCAGCTCACTCTTACCGCCGACAGGCAGAGAGCTCATCCTTCTCTTTTTGACACGCGCTACTTTTTACTTAGCTTGGGCATTTTTGACAACTTCCCACTACTATTTTTAATTACATTAACTGGTGTTTTTGTATTTATGTATGGTGATGGGTGTTGTGTTTGCTTTCCCTTTTTGTGCACGTATCGCAGGGCAGACTAGCGCAGCAGGTAAGCCTTGCGGAAGATGCACGGTTTGTTTTCGAGGAGGTTAGGTAGTTTTTGTTCTATTAAAAGAGGAGGGAAGGTTACAGGGCCTGTTTTGTTTTTCTATTCGTTGGTTCCTGTTTATTGACACCTTTTTGTTACCGTTTGTTTAATAAACACCGTTTTGTTATAGTTTAATCTCCTGGTTTCTTATATTGCCACCTCATATTTTCTTTTACAATATTCTTCACAATGAGGTCGTAACACCCTGTTCTTACTTGGCCAGCAAACTCGCTTGACCTTAACCCCAAAGAAAATATATCGGGTATTGTGAAGAGGAAGATGCGATATGCCAGATCCAACAATGCAGAGGAGCTGAAGGCCACTATCAGAGCAACCTGGGCTGTCATAACACCTGAGCAGTGCCAAAGACTTATCGACTTCATGCCACACCACATTGCTGCAGTAATTCAGGCAAAAGAAGTATCGGGTGCTGCATGCTCATACTTTTCATGTTCATACATTTCTAGAAATCTTTTTTTTTATCGGTCTTAAGTAATATTCTAATTTTTTTGAAATACTGAATTTGAGATTTTTATACATTTTCATACATTATACAAGTCTCACTATTTGAATGGAATTACTGATATACAGGTGCTGGTCAACGAATTAGAATAATTTGAAATAGTGCAATCATCAAAGTCTTTGAATGCATTTTTTGTGCAGAAAGCAAATCAGGTGTTCACCGCACCTGTCCTACTCGTTAGAGTAATCACAGAACTCGTTACCTGTAATAAATTTGCTGCAGCTGAGCTTTCCAAAAGGCCCATTTAGGCCATTTAACTGTGACACTGTTGTTTCATTGAATTAGAATAATGGAGAAACCGTTTCATTGAATTAGAATAAATGCTCGAATTTTTGTTTTCTGTGGAGTGTTCACTGTGCAGTATAAAGTCAAGTTTGAGTAGAATTTCTACGTATACAGTCTATGACATCACTTCTGTGTTTGTCATCCTGTGTTGGCTCCTGATGGTGGCTTATATTAAGCACAAGATTCTGACTTTAGCCTACAAAGTGACTTCAGGGTCTGCCCCTGCTTATCTAAAGACAATAACGAACGCATATCCTCATATGCAAAACATTTGCCGTTGCCCCCTTATTCAAACCAACCACAGTGGAAACTATTCTCTGTTGTTCAATGCCCTCAATCTCTCAATGATGGAACAGGATACAAGTTGCTACGAGAGTAGGGTCATTCCTCTATTACCCTAAAGAAACACCTGAGGCCCATTCTTTTCTGTGAGCACTTCCCATTCTAACAATGTTAATGTCCACTTACAAGCACTATCCTGTACTTTGTTATACTTTTGCCTGCTCTGTTCTCCTCTATATCTCTAGCTTCATTTGTGTCTTCTATTGTACATCACTTTGGATAAAAATGTCTGCTAAGTATAATGTGATGTAATGCAATGTAATATAAAATAACCTTACATCGGTCATAAAATACAGAAACATCTCAATCACTGCCATCATCACATCTGTTTCAATACCACATTAGGTTAGCTAATCCTGTTAGCTAAACATGTTTAAAGGCTAAACCCTTCTGAGTTACATTTGTGCAGCTGAAAGTGCAGGACTTATGGAATTGTCCACATGTAAAAATGGGCAATAGGGAAGAGCTTTCTTCTGAAATGCATCAGTCTTCCATTGTTCTGGGAAAAAAATGGAAGGATATTCTAACACACTGGTGAGAAACTGAAGTTCTGCAACAATGGCAAGCACCTCATCCCTAGCAGAGCAGTAGAAATTCTACTCAAACCTGACTTTATACTGCACAGTGAACACTCGTCACAGAAAACAAAAATTCGAGCATTTATTCTAATTCAATGAAACGGTTTCTCCATTATTCTAATTCAATGAAACAACAGTGTCACAGTTAAATGGCCTAAATGGGCCTTTTGGAAAGCTCAGCTGCAGCAAATTTATTACAGGTAACGAGTTCTGTGATTACTCTAACGAGTAGGACAGGTGCGGTGAACACCTGATTTGCTTTCTGCACAAAAAATGCATTCAAAGACTTTGATGATTGCACTATTTCAAATTATTCTAATTCGTTGACCAGCACCTGTAAATCAACTTTTTCATGATCTTTTAATCATGTGAGCAGCACCTGTAATTGGAGCAGCAGAGGTATAACATGGTGGCAAGACTTTGAGCAGATAATAATGTACACTGCAGAGATTAGTACGAGTTGAAGACAGTGGGTGACTCTTTTTGGACTGCCTCGCGGACAGAATTGCATTGCAGTAGTCTAGACGTCTAGACATTATCAAGGTGTTGACAAGCACTTCAGCAAAGTGCTAGGTAAGTGCAGGACACAGTCTGGAGATGGAAGAATGCTGTTCGACAGACATTACTGATGTGCTTGGAGAATGAGAGGGTGCTGTCCAGGACAACCCCACGGCTCTTTACCTGCTTGGAGCCTGGTATGTGTAATCTGGATTTCACACTACATGATGCTTCTTCAGTATCCGCCATCGATTTCATTTACCTGTACATATTTTATGGCAACAATAATTACATCCTATGTATCATAGGTATAATAATTACGTCATGTGTAATCTGGATTTCACACTACATGATGCTTCTTTAATATCCGCCATCGGTCCTTGAGCATGACGGCGTTGCGGTCCCCGAAGTCGAAGTCCAGAAGGATCTGTCTCCACTTGCCCACCCCATGCTTCCGCACTCCCGCCAGCGTGATATGACCGTAAGGTTCTGGTCCTGGTCCGTATTCCAGGGTTTGGTTCGACAGACATTACTGATGTGGTTGAAGAATGAGAGGGTGCTGTCCAGGACAACCCCAAGGCTCTTTACCTGCTTGGAGCCTGGTATGTGTAATCTGGATTTCACACTACATGATGCTTCTTCAATATCCGCCATCGATTTCATTTACCTGTACATATTTTATGGCAACAATAATTACATCCTATGTATCATAGGTATAATAATTACATCATGTGTAATCTGGATTTCACACTACATGATGCTTCTTCAATATCCGCCATCGATTTCATTTACCTGTACATATTTTATGGCAACAATAATTACATCCTATGTATCATAGGTATAATAATTACGTCATGTGTAATCTGGATTTCACACTTTATTATGCTTCTTTAATATCCGCCATCGGTCCTTCAGCATGACGGAGTTGCGGTCCCCGAAGTCATAGTCCAGAGGGATCTGGCTCCACTTGCCCACCCCGTGCTTCCGCACTCCCGCCAGCGTGATATGACCGTAAGGTTCTGGTCCTGGTCCGTATTCCAGGGTTTGGTTCGACAGACATTACTGATGTGCTTGAAGAATGAGAGGGTGCTGTCCAGGACAACCCCACGGCTCTTTACCTGCTTGGAGCCTGGTATGTGTAATCTGGATTTCACACTACATGATGCTTCTTCAATATCCGCCATCGATTTCATTTACCTGTACATATTTTATGGCAACAATAATTACATCCTATGTATCATAGGTATAATAATTACATCATGTGTAATCTGGATTTCACACTACATGATGCTTCTTCAATATCCGCCATCGATTTCATTTACCTGTACATATTTTATGGCAACAATAATTACATCCTATGTATCATAGGTATAATAATTACGTCATGTGTAATCTGGATTTCACACTACATGATGCTTCTTTAATATCCGCCATCGGTCCTTGAGCATGACGGCGTTGCGGTCCCCGAAGTCGAAGTCCAGAAGGATCTGTCTCCACTTGCCCACCCCATGCTTCCGCACTCCCGCCAGCGTGATATGACCGTAAGGTTCTGGTCCTGGTCCGTATTCCAGGGTTTGGTTCGACAGACATTACTGATGTGGTTGAAGAATGAGAGGGTGCTGTCCAGGACAACCCCAAGGCTCTTTACCTGCTTGGAGCCTGGTATGTGTAATCTGGATTTCACACTACATGATGCTTCTTCAATATCCGCCATCGATTTCATTTACCTGTACATATTTTATGGCAACAATAATTACATCCTATGTATCATAGGTATAATAATTACATCATGTGTAATCTGGATTTCACACTACATGATGCTTCTTCAATATCCGCCATCGATTTCATTTACCTGTACATATTTTATGGCAACAATAATTACATCCTATGTATCATAGGTATAATAATTACGTCATGTGTAATCTGGATTTCACACTTTATTATGCTTCTTTAATATCCGCCATCGGTCCTTCAGCATGACGGAGTTGCGGTCCCCGAAGTCATAGTCCAGAGGGATCTGGCTCCACTTGCCCACCCCGTGCTTCCGCACTCCCGCCAGCGTGATATGACCGTAAGGTTCTGGTCCTGGTCCGTATTCCAGGGTTTGGTTCGACAGACATTACTGATGTGCTTGAAGAATGAGAGGGTGCTGTCCAGGACAACCCCACGGCTCTTTACCTGCTTGGAGCCTGGTATGTGTAATCTGGATTTCACACTACATGATGCTTCTTCAATATCCGCCATCGATTTCATTTACCTGTACATATTTTATGGCAACAATAATTACATCCTATCAGGGGCGTAGCACCAAATTTGGGGCCCTAGGAACAGCCAGCGTCATGGGCCCCCCCAACCCGTGCCGATACCTTAGCAATTATTGCACATACACATTTTTTTATCGTTTCATTTAGGCTATTTATTCATAACACCAGCCAATCATTACAACAACATTAAAACATTGTGCACTAACTAAGTTTCCACACTGATTTTACAGTTTTTTTTTCTTTTTACAGGCCAAATAAAGATAAAGAAAACCTTTTAAACTGACTTTAAGAACATAGAGAAACACAAAACAATGCCTTCAGAACTTTGTTCCACTATTCCACTCATATCCCACTAAATGCCCACTGACGGGTTTTTTTTGTGGCAAAATCCCTGATGAGGTCCTTGAAGTCCATCAGCATCCAATCTATTTGATATGACAGAACATACATAGGGGCTTACACATTACTAGGTTTTGGGACACTTATACAGGCTGATAACCAATAGCCTACAGGTTGTTATTAAACTAAATGCATTTAAGACAAATAGATTTTAGGCTATATGTGGTAGACTACAGGTAGCCAACAAAACGAGACTTCTCAAAAAGTAGGCTATATGACTTTGGCTGCTATCACAGTGTTGCAACGGGAATATAGGATCAGTTACTGTAATTTTGACAGGCTCACCTTTCTTAGGAAAGAAAGCAGTCAGCAATTGCTTTCCTTCCTCCTGTTTCCTCTGTCTTTCTAGCTTGTCCTTCTTTTTTTGAGCGCCGGATTTTTGTTTAGACAACATTTTGCATAAAGCCGACCGGTTGCTGCGTTCAATGCATAATGGAGTGAGTGTAATATTTTGCGTGTACAATCAAAAGCCCGGGAGAGGGCGGACTAAACCAATGCCTACTTATGACGGGGGTGTCTCTGATATAGATAATAGCGTATTTGCAGGCTGGTATGCATCTCAAAAGATGTATTCCCAGAGAACATTGGATTTGCTTGTTACCAACATGTATTGACACTATTTTTTTTTTTAAATGTTTAAAAAAAAAAAAAAAAAAAAAGTCTGAAGAAAATTTGACATAGGAGAACCCCATGGGCCCCCCAGGTGGGCTGGGCCCTAAGAATGAGTCCAGGTTTTCCCCCCCTGTTCCACGCCGCTGCATCCTATGTATCATAGGTATAATAATTACATCATGTGTAATCTGGATTTCACACTACATGATGCTTCTTCAATATCCGCCATCGATTTCATTTACCTGTACATATTTTATGGCAACAATAATTACATCCTATGTATCATAGGTACAGGGCCGGCCCTAGGCATAAGCGAACTATGCGGACGCTTAGGGCCCCCGAATGCACGGGGGCCCGGGCCCCCTTCTGATAGCGATCGCGAACCAGTCCAGTCAATATTTTGACAAAAGCTCTCGATAGCTACTCAAAGATTTAGAGCTCAATCAGTTGATTGCAAGCAGCCTCAATATATATCTGAAACCTGCCCCATACCTCTCTATGACGGTGGGTAGTGGGTGCATTTTTTCGTGCCACTTTTGATTAAAACAAATCTCTTCAATAGGCGGAGAACATGACTGAGCATAATATTTTTAAGTGAAACGTAATATATGAGCACTTACAAGTGGATTTTGTTTGAGAAATTATGTTGCATAAAGTGCAAAAATGGGAAGAGAGGCAGAGAGCCCTCAGCAACCCCCGCCCTCAGCACGCCCCGCTTCACCTAAGTCATCATCATGTCACAAAAAAGAAGAAGCTATCCCTCTGGTGCTGAAAAAAGAAAAAAGAAGAAGCTGCTGGAAGATGACAAAAAACAGCAAGACAAAGGTAGGTTTGCATGTTCAGCATGGCAGTATTTTTTCATAAATCCATTGGCTCAGTTAGCTAGTTAGCTATCTAGATAGCTTGGAAAGTGCACCAAATGAAGTACAACATAGCATTAGGTAGGAAGACAAAAAGGGATATTAAACATCCTTTTGAAGCTATCACGAGTATTGTTATAGTCGTTGTTTTTTTATGACATGCATTTGCATGTTAACGTTTTTGGCACGCCTGTGAATCTGCGTGAGTTGTCACTGATTCCCCTTGCACCATCTTCCAATGCCTCGGTGCTGCCTCCACGCTTGTAGCAGCTAGCATGACAAGGCCCATTCTAAGGAAATGGGTGGCTGGTGGTAGTCAAAGTCAATTAATATTCAGTATAGCGGTAATCACGTTACTTCTTACAGTTGTTGGGGCATTTCCTAATATAATGTTGATTCACAGCAGCCAATGATTTTACCAAGAGTAAGAGAATTGCTTGTTACTGTTAGATTTTTGATAAAATGAGCGTTGCACTCGGGATGCCACGCCAGCGTGCCTCCACTTAGCTAAATGTGTTTGTTAGCGTGCTAGTTTGGAACGGCTTTTCACATTGTGACATTGGCTTGTTGTTGTTACGTTTCAGTGGAGGTTTGGCTGCCACTTGCTAACACCCACTTAAATGACTGATTGATATTACTACCCAATCCAAGTGGAACACTGTTCGTTTATTGAAATGGGATCTGTGTACATGGAGCTCTAATTCACTGTTTGTTGGTGCTTAGGGTAGCACGGAGTAGTCATTCCAGGTTTTAAACTATATTAACCTTTCAGTTTAAAAACGTTTCCTTAATTTTGACCATTGTTGTGAGATCGCTAACAATGGTTTATTGATTCCAATTTGCATGAAAATAAATTTGACGACTTGTTAATGTACCTTTCCTGCCTGCAGCAGAGTATTGGTCATAGTAGATGCCGCACAGCCGTCTACAGCTGTCATAGACGCCAATCGTAGGCTTACGTAATACACGACTGCTCTCTGGTGGACAGATTTGGCATACGTTAACTGCGAATTTGAGTTCTGAGCAGAAAGCTTATCCTACAGTCAGATATGGCACACATGTACAATTCATTGTACACTTTCATGTCTTTTGGGTTTGCTTTAGTTAAAACAGTCATAATGACAATGTTGTATTTTGAACGCATTGCATATTGCGACAATGATGGAGGATAAACTACACACAGTGTGTGGGTTATGGAAAAATTAACGATCTGATGCTGAGGCGGTGTTATGGGGGCCCCCTAATGAAATTTCGCTTAGGGCCCCATTAAGGCTTGGGCCGGCCCTGACCTGCATAAAACCAAAAACCTCCAAAACAAACAGGAAAACTCAAGGACCTTAAAAGTCAAGTCAATTATTGTTTTGTATGTGAAAAACCTCAAACAAAAATTGCACATCATCTCCACATGTGAATGAAAATGCTGAAATCGTGCAGGCACTCCAGTTCCCCAAATCATCAAAGGAGAGGAAAGTTCTTCTTGAGAAACTATGAAATCTTGGAAACTTCAAGCACAACTCTGATGTTAAAACCACAGGCTCAGGCTGTCTCAAGGTGATAAGGAGCTCAAAACAAAGCAGTAACCCTGAGATGTTTGATTATTGCCTGTACTGCAAGGGTATGCTTGCCAGAAAAGAACTTAGCAGACATATGACAGGATGCCCGCTAAGGCCCAAGGATTGCGTTGAAGAGAGGGAGGGAGTCATTGCCATAGCATCGGCTCAATCTACTACGTCCCAGCCGATTTCATGTGAACTCTCGTCAGTGTTGGGAAAAATGCACAAGGATGATGTGTCTACTGCAATTAGGAATGATCATTACATCTTGCAGTTCGCCCAGTCCCTATTCAATAAGCATGGGAGTGACCAATCAAAGCATGAATATGTAAGACAGAAAGTGAAGGAAATTGGGAGACTACTTGTGACTTTGCGCAATACAACTAGAATCCACAACTTGGAAGAAGCATTAAAACCAGGAAACTTCATTATTCTGACCCGTGTTGTGAAGAGAGTTGCCGGTTTTAATCTCCAAAACAACACATACAAAGCCCCAAGTTTGGCCTTGCAAATAGGCCATTCTTTAAGAAAAATAAGTGATCTCATGATGTGCCGTGCCCTCATGGAGGAGGACTAACAAGGGATTAATTCCATCAAGATGTTTAATAAACTTCATAAAACAAAGTGGTCCGAATTTGTCTCGCATTCTGCTTTATCCACTCTCAGTGATGCAAAATATAATAAGAGTTCAAGCATTCCACTGGCCAGAGACGTCCAGAAACTACACCTACATCTTGGTCAGCAAGCTGAATTGGCTAAGGAGAAACTAGCTGGTAACCCATCAGCAGGAACATACGCAGCTCTCGCAAAGCTAACCCTCTGCCAAGTGATTCTCTTCAATAGGAGAAGGGAAGGTGAGGTGTCACGGATGACGCTGAGAAATTTTGAAGACAGAGACATGTCTAAACTGAATGATGACATAAGCGCTGGTCTCACTGATGTTGAGAAGAGACTTTGTGAGCGGTTCACAAGAGTGGGGTTGAAAGGGAAAAAAGGACGGAAAGTTGACTCCCGAAATGACTGACAATTTGTCGCTCCTCATTCGTAAAAGGGAAGAGTGTGAAGTCCTTGAAAAAAAACAATTACCTCTTTGCCATTCCTCGAGGTGATGGCCATTATAGAGGGCAGTTTGGTCAATTCGCTGAAGCCTGTGGAGCTGAACATCCCCACAACCTCAGATCTACCAACCTCCGAAAACAGATAGCGACCATAAGCCAGGTCATGAATTTAAACCATTAAGACCTAAAACAAATATTTAAAATATACCCCAGAGTTTTGGACATCGCAGCTTACATCGGCAAACATTAGGCTTTTCAAAATCAGGATGGAGGATGGCTGCAGTCACTTCAGCTCTAGTATAATGATACATACAATAAAGTAAATAACAACTAGACTGCATTCCCGCAGAAAATGCAAAAAGTGTGCTTGCAAATATGTGTGCCAACATTCCGCCATTCATTTTCAATGGGCCAAAAAGTTGCAGAAAAACGACAATAACGGACGAACGACAAGAGGTACGGTATACCGAAATGTAGGCGGTCATGTCCAAACCGGGCCGGTCGTTTTAGAGTTGGAACGGTGTCTCTATCTCAAAAGCCTGAGGACTAGTAACGTCTTCAAGATCTGGTTCAGGAGAAGAAGAATAATAAACGGGGAGATAACAATAAGTGTGCTCTGCAAGCACACTTAATAATGGGTTGTGTCGTTTTTTTCACACTTTTTGGACCAAAAACTGGTTTGTCTCTTGTGTTTTTGTTTTGTGTCTTTGTTCTAAGTAACTGTTAGAACTGGCATAAATTACATCACAATATTCTATCTACCTACTGTCTATCTACTGTTGCAATTCTGGACATAGTGGGTCCTTTTTTTGGTTTGTCATACCTTTTAAAAGGGAGATATGACTGCTCTTGAATGAACCTATGGTTTAATATCATCTCTTTATTCATGGTCATTTTAAAAAATAAATGTAGTGAGGCAAGTGACATGGAATTTTTTTTTTTTTAAAGGAAATTCACAAGCTGAGTGATTTTGAGGAACAATTTTGAGAATATTTCTTCTCTTATTTCATTTAGTGTTCTTTATTGCTGTCAAGAGAAGGGAAAAAATGCATTAAAAATTGCTACTTTCCCATCCTAAAGAAAGCAATAACAACCATGCTTTAAACCTGGAGGTGACAAGCAAGTCTTATGACATCTCAGTGAATTAGAATATTGTGGAATGGTCAACTTATTTCATTAATTCAGTTCAAAATGTGAAACTCCTTATCATATGGATTTTTTTTACACACAAAGTGAAATATTTCAAGCCTTTGTTTGCTTTGTAGTACAACGCACAGCTAATAAACCGAAAATTTGGCATCTAAAAAAAAATGTTACATAAGACCAATTCAACTCTAATTCACTGTTTGTTGGTGCTTAGGGTAGCACGGAGTAGTCATTCCAGGTTTTAAACTATATTAACCTTTCAGTTTAAAAACGTTTCCTTAATTTTGACCATTGTTGTGAGATCGCTAACAATGGTTTATTGATTCCAATTTGCATGAAAATAAATTTGACGACTTGTTAATGTACCTTTCCTGCCTGCAGCAGAGTATTGGTCATAGTAGATGCCGCACAGCCGTCTACAGCTGTCATAGACGCCAATCGTAGGCTTACGTAATACACGACTGCTCTCTGGTGGACAGATTTGGCATACGTTAACTGCGAAAGGTTCTGAACACAGTATGGGCTAGGTTTGGATTGTGGATGCAGTGTCTCATTTAATAGTTTCATTTATTTATTTATTTTATTTATTTATTTAATGTTTTTATTTTATTATTTTTATGACAAATATTTATTTATGTAACAAGAAAATGTGAATATCATTTCATTTGATAGTTGTGAGAAACTGCACATTTTGCACAATATTGCACAATATTAAACTGTTTGACTCAAAAATGCAGTGGGTAGTCTGCTGATTTTTACTTTTAATTAAGAGAAAATGATATGGCACACATGTACAATTCATTGTACACTTTCATGTCTTTTGGGTTTGCTTTAGTTAAAACAGTCATAATGACAATGTTGTATTTTGAACGCATTGCATATTGCGACAATGATGGAGGATAAACTACACACAGTGTGTGGGTTATGGAAAAATTAACGATCTGATGCTGAGGCGGTGTTATGGGGGCCCCCTAATGAAATTTCGCTTAGGGCCCCATTAAGGCTTGGGCCGGCCCTGCATAGGTATAATAATTACGTCATGTGTAATCTGGATTTCACACTACATGATGCTTCTTTAATATCCGCCATCGGTCCTTGAGCATGACGGCGTTGCGGTCCCCGAAGTCGAAGTCCAGAAGGATCTGTCTCCACTTGCCCACCCCATGCTTCCGCACTCCCGCCAGCGTGATATGACCGTAAGGTTCTGGTCCTGGTCCGTATTCCAGGGTTTGGTTCGACAGACATTACTGATGTGGTTGAAGAATGAGAGGGTGCTGTCCAGGACAACCCCAAGGCTCTTTACCTGCTTGGAGCCTGGTATGTGTAATCTGGATTTCACACTACATGATGCTTCTTCAATATCCGCCATCGATTTCATTTACCTGTACATATTTTATGGCAACAATAATTACATCCTATGTATCATAGGTATAATAATTACATCATGTGTAATCTGGATTTCACACTACATGATGCTTCTTCAATATCCGCCATCGATTTCATTTACCTGTACATATTTTATGGCAACAATAATTACATCCTATGTATCATAGGTATAATAATTACGTCATGTGTAATCTGGATTTCACACTTTATTATGCTTCTTTAATATCCGCCATCGGTCCTTCAGCATGACGGAGTTGCGGTCCCCGAAGTCATAGTCCAGAGGGATCTGGCTCCACTTGCCCACCCCATGCTTCCGCACTCCCGCCAGCGTGATATGACCGTAAGGTTCTGGTCCTGGTCCGTATTCCAGGGTTTGGTTCGACAGACATTACTGATGTGCTTGAAGAATGAGAGGGTGCTGTCCAGGACAACCCCACGGCTCTTTACCTGCTTGGAGCCTGGTATGTGTAATCTGGATTTCACACTACATGATGCTTCTTCAATATCCGCCATCGATTTCATTTACCTGTACATATTTTATGGCAACAATAATTACATCCTATGTATCATAGGTATAATAATTACATCATGTGTAATCTGGATTTCACACTACATGATGCTTCTTCAATATCCGCCATCGATTTCATTTACCTGTACATATTTTATGGCAACAATAATTACATCCTATGTATCATAGGTATAATAATTACGTCATGTGTAATCTGGATTTCACACTACATGATGCTTCTTCAATATCCGCCATCGGTCCTTCAGCATGACGCGGTTGCGGTCCCCAAAGTCGAAGTCCAGGAGGATATGGCTCCACTTGCCCACCCCATGCTTCCGCACTCCGGCCATCAGGTTCTGGTCCTGGTCCGTTGTTACGCCCAGCTCGTCACTCGCTCGTATGTTGTGCAACATAAAAGAGGCACAACAAACGGGTTCAAATTTCACAGAAATATATTTATTGAAAAATAAGAAAAAATGTAGAAAAAAAGTGTCTAGGGGGAAAAATGCATGAATGTGTGTGTGTCGGATGTCTGTAAGTAGGAAATGTTTGCTTTGCATGGTGTGTGTGCTCAAAAAAAGGGATGTCAGCAAAAAGTGAGAGAGGAGGAGAAAAAAGTGCTAACCAAGGAAGGGATGAGGTGTTCTTAAATACCTACACCTATCCAGGTGTAGGCAATTCCCCCAATTACCCGCCCCTTAACGCAAATTAGGCACCTGAGCCTCATCTGGCCATCACAAGAAACTCGGGCAGCCGGCAGGGGCGTCACACCTCCCTCCCCAAGAGGTTTCCACCCGGGAAGCCTAAAGAAAAAGGAAAACAGCAAAACCCTCTGTGACCCATTCCATCATCTGGTCGCCCCAGCATCCTGGTACCTTGAATACTGGGGAAAACAGAAAGAGAGACAAGGACACAGGCAAAACCATGAATAAATTTCAGACCCTAAACAGGGCATCTGCAAGAACATTAACACATTAACCCTTTAGCAAATCCACTTTGCTAACAACGCTGGCCTCTCCGAATCTACACAATCATCAACACGGTGCAAAGGGTATCAGTTTAGGTCTTGTGACTGTGTTCAATTTCCAGTAGTCCGTACAGAACCTGTAAGTCCAATCTGGCTTACTGACCAACGAACAAGGAGCGCCAAGAACCAAAACTAGGCTCAGCCAAGTTGTCACGTTCAATGACTGCAGTACAGCTAGGCACAGTGTCAGAACAATGTCAGATTTTCCATGCCCAGACAAGTGAGGTAGAGGCCCACACAACTCCGCCAACATCCCAGAGCCATGCAAGCATCCCTCAGCAACCCCATGGGAGGGCACCACCACACCGCCACCAGCACCACAGCCAGTCCCCTGCTCCACATGCAACGCCGCAACCACAGAACCTCGGCAAGAAGAAGGACACACATGTGGAAAACAGCCAGCGCCGCCCACCTCTGGTTAGCCAGACCAGTAGCAGTTTTGAGAGGTGGTCTCGCCCGGGGCGCAAAACACTATAGAACCACCACTGGGCCACACCCAGTCCCAGACTGGAGTGCCATCAGCACCAGCTGTCCCAGACTGGAGTGCCATCAGCACCAGCTGTCCCAGAGCCACATGGGCCATCAGCATGCGGAGCAGGAACAACTCTATCAACAGGCGACTTAACCGACTCTGGAGACGTAGTTTGGTACTCTGGAGCATCAATTTTGAATGCTCGCTGGCCAATGATGTTCCTGCCACTTCTTGTCTTTGCCAGATTCAAGACTTGTCTTATTAATATACAGGTGCTGGTCATATAACTAGAATGTCATGAAAAAGTTTATTTATTTCAGTACTTCTGTTCAAAAAGTGAAACTTGTATAATGTATACATTCATGTCACACAGACTGACATATTTCAAGTGTTTATTTCTTTTAAAGGAGCCATATCATGCGTTTCCCAGCTCTAGCTATTTTTTTGTGTTAAATACAGCTTTTAGTGTATATAAAAGACCGGCAAATGGGCTCATTCACAAATTGCCCACAAGGGGGCATATTACTCTGTTGAAAGAGCGTTAGCAGTCAACTGCATCAGAATGCCTTGTCGGGTTTTCAACGTTCCATGGCTTTTCTTTCCGGTACGAGTTTGTGTCTAGGATGTACTTTGTCTTGCTTCTTATGGGTGCCAACGTGTTTACGTCACATACCATACCAGGCTGCCCCATTCTATTAGTTACAGTTGCAGAACCGTTAGCTTGGCTACAGAGAGACAGACAGTAGCTAGTTATAGTGATGACGAGGAAGTGCTATTTTCGTTGTGCGGGTGCTATTTTCGTTGTGCGGGTCCGTTTCCCCTTTTTGCGATGCCAAAAAAGGAACCCCAACGTAGTTCTTGGCTTAATTTCATTTTTAAAAACGGGTGTCCCCTTGTCGCTTCCCCAAATTTATCTGTGTCCTCTACACTTCACCGATGGATGTTTCAGCAACCTGGGGCTGTACACAGCGGGATTGTCAAAACTTTTATTTTTGACAAACCAGGCGACCCCACACAGCGGGATTGTCAAAACTTTTATTTTTGACAAAGCAGGCGACCCCACACAGCGGGATTGTCAAAGCTTTTATTTTTGACAAAGCAGGCGACCCCACACAGCGGGATTGTCAAAACGTTTATTTTTGACAAAGCAGGCGACCCCACACAGCGGGATTGTCAAAACTTTTATTTTTGACAAAGCAGGCGACCCCACACAGCGGGATTGTCAAAACTTTTATTTTTGACAAAGCAGGCGACCCCACACAGCGGGATTGTCAAAACGGCGACCCCAACCCTCGTTGGCGTTGTGAGTGAAGATGAAGAGGAAGACATTTTAAATGTAAAATTTGTCTGATGTAACCTGTTGTGAATAAAACTAGTTGACGGTGAGTCGTTACCAAGGGAGGGCAAGTCGTTGCCAAGGTGCAACATGTTAGCTAAGACAACGTAACCATTAATTTGTTACAGTTGCAGTTGCGTTTTGTTTACTGACATAGACTGTCACATAGAGGAAAGAAAGCTATGGCTTATTTCTAACGAAGCCTTTGGAAGTGAAGTAAGTATCAACAGTCGCATGAGAATAACATAGTGAAGAAGTGAAGTTGTTAATCGAAAGTCAGGAGGACTGAAGTTTGTAATGAAAGGTAGACGCGCAACAAGAGCGTGATCGTTTCAGAAACTAGTTACTGTTGGACTTCAAAGTATTAGTCCTACACGTACAATTGTTTTTTTTAAACATAGTTGTATTTCACAGGAAAGATGCAAGCGTGTCCATGATGTTGGCTGCCAAACGGAGACGCCACTCATCGTGTCGACAGGAAGCCAAACAAATTCTGTGCGTACACGTTCTGTGGGCACAAGAACTGATTGGTCTAAAACATCAGCAAGCACACAGCTGTCCCTTGGGTCCTTAAAAACACACACCCGAAGTAAAGGTATAAAACTAGAGATGTTTGTTATAGAGCATTGGTTACAAGGCCTACAATTTTGTAGATCTTATTTATGTCTTGTGGCTGCCATGCATGTTATCAACTGCAGGCATATAGGCCTATAAAAGTATAAATTCATAATATTGTTAGTATTCATGTGGTCAAGGTTTCTTGTTTGTTTGTGTTTGTTATTTATTTTCACTTTTTAGGTGTCCAATCAAAGATACCAGCTGTAAGTGTAGGCATTGGATGCTCACTGACTCACTGGCCTGACTCACCCCTGGCATCTACACCAATGAAGGGTCCAGGGTTTCGACCAAGTAAGAGGCCTCGAAGAAGAAGAAGAGGAAGAGGATACAGATCAGGGCCTGAATTTGGGTGCGAGATTGCGGGAATTGCGCATATTTTATTCTAATCCCGCTCCTTCAGTGATCATAGAGCGGGAGATTCGCGCACGTCTGTGTGTGTGTGTGTGTGTTTTTTTTTTTTTTTTTTTTAAGCCTCATCCATCATACAGATCAACCTGGAACACACGTCTCCATTACACTTTAGATCTATCTATCTATCTATCCATCTATCTGTCTATCTATCTACGTTTACCGAGTCACCCGAGTTTCCCTGTTTCCTTTGGCAGCCGATAGCCTAGGCCCGTTTCACCCTGTGGATGGAGCCACTATACGTTGCAATGCAATGAAGAGGAATGGGGAGACAGATTGTAACGCCAAAATAACGAATCAGAGTGAAATCGTTGTGGTATTTCGCTGTTGGTTATTGTTGAGCCCCCTCTCCTGCCGTACAGTAAACAAAACAGCGCATAGACATAACATAGCTTTAAACCACAACGCGCGCGCACACACACACACACACACACACACACACACACAGAAGAGGAATCGTGTGCACACCTGAACTCCCCCTCTCAGACAGTCGAAGTAGCCTAAATAAAACTTCTTTCATTCTTCATAATCATTCTGAAAACTATGCTATCCTGGAGCGCTGGTTCAAGCGTGAAACAGTTCCAGAAGTTTCACCTTCGAAAAGAAAGAAAACGATGGAATCTGATCCGACAAGCAGCACTGCCAGCAGTAGTGTGAGTGATGATGCAGTTAACAGTTCTGAGGAGACGGCTAGCGTGCAGGAGAAGCGCAGCAGTTGCGGATGCTGGTATTCCAAAGAGGGGAAGCTCACTGCCAACTTAATCATAAAGTTTGTCCATTTACTTTTACGTTAATTCTACCCTTCGTTCCTTCTCTCGAAAATGGTCTGCCATAGTGCTCTGCTAGTGGGCTAGTGCAGGTGCGCTAGCGGGATAGTTCAGGAGAGCTAGTGGGTTAGTTAAGTAGCACTAGCGCCAACCTAACAGTATGATTCTAACGAAACGAAATTAAAAACGAACAAGAAAATTGGTCACTGCTTGTCTTACGACTTTGCAAAACTGGATTCAGAGGTTCACCAATCAACACGGGGACTGCTTGAAGTCCACACCATCAAAACTCCGCCCACCATTCCATTCTCCCCCAGAGACGCTCTGCGTCTGGGGGCGGGAGAAAAAAATGACATTTCTCCAATGACCAATCCATTTTCCATGCATAGAAAATTAGGGGTCCGTGCTGGCCCATTGAAGTGCATTGACGCTGGACGTCTATGAGGAAATGCGTTGGCAATAGGTCATGAGAACAAAGTGGAAGGCTAAGTTAACAACACCAACTCAGTTGATTTGTGATAATGGGCCTATTATTAACAACCTGGTGTTTGAAATGAACATGTTTAAGGCATTTTGTAAACATTGACATTACAATTTTATTTTTACATTTTAGGGGAAGCAGAGCTTCCCTTGCAGTCTTAGAGAAATCTCCTCTGAAGCGCAGGGATACATTTCAGCCAGGCTGCTTTGCTAACACAATGTGGACAGGAAATGTATGAATTCATTCATATTGAAGAATATTCTGAAAGCATTCTTGTATTTTAATTGTAGATGACAAACAGAACTTATGAAATTAAATGTGAGAATAGAAGAATGATTTCTGTAAGTTAAAAGCCAATGTCACGGATAAAAGATGACCTGACCTCTAAAATAAGACACAGCAACTCATACATAGTAGAGGATCCAACAGGCTTATAGTATATGATTAAAACAAATTTAATACATGTACTGTGTGCTAAAATCTCTGTAGTGGTTTACTACCCTCAATTTGAAACTGAACAATACATTCTATCTTTGACAGCTGGTGGTAATACAACTTGTGTTTACCTGCACTTTGTATGACAATACTGGGCCTATGGGCCTATTTAGAGACATCAAATAAGATTATTAAAATATGACGATTTAAGCCCGCAAGAATCGTTCCCCAAAAACGACAATCCCCCCCAAACTGTTTAAATCCCCCCCATTTGAGTCATTTAGGGGGGGAATTCCCCCCCATTTTGAAAAACGAAATTCAGGCCCTGCAGATGATGACCAGGAACAATTCGATGAGAGTTATATGCCTCTATCTGAGCTTACAGACACCTCGTAAGTGTGTGCACTGTACAATGTTTACTTTGAGTTGAAGTTAGACTGGCAGTGCTTAATGGGGTATCTAAAACGGTTTATCTTTGCATTTTTCAGTTTTGAGACCCAGGTCGGCGATGAACCATACGATGAACCAAAATACATAGTATTCGAAAGCTGCCTGAAAAAATTATTCAAAAAATGCCCAGATTGCAGAGAATGTTGTGATGTCCAGCCCAGAAGAATAGGGACCTTTGTGGCATTTACACAGCGTTGTGAAAACTGCAACTTGTTCAGAAAGTGGGACAGCCAACCTATAGAAGGAAGTATCCCCGTTGGGAACCTTCAACTGTCAGCTGCCACATACTTCTCAGGCTCATCCTTCTTTCAAAAAGGTAAACCTTTACACAAGACTGGTGTTGACTAAGCCAGTAGATGGTCAATGTAAATAACCAAGGAACACTGAACTGGAAAACACAAAATGAATGGTACACATAATTTCTCTCTCCCCCAAAAAGGTGTGCAAGGCCATGCACCTGCAAGTCTTCAAATATAACACCTTCAGAAGACATGCTAGGCGTTTCCTGGAGCCAGCAATAATCCATAAATGGAAAGAGGACCAAAACCAACATTTTCAGCAGCTGTTGGACCAGGGTGGTGAAGTTGCCGTGGGGGGGAGATATGAGGGCAGACTCTCCAGGTTAGCTGAAACCTTTGACCATGTGACCACTTCAGACAATCATGTACATGTTAAATATGTAAATTAACCTATAAAGCCTGTTTTTACTGTTCAGGGCACTCTGCAAAGTTTGGTTGCTACAGTTTAATGAACTTGGATAACAACAAAATTTTGGATCTGCAGCTTGTTCAGGTATGTATTGTACCATTGCACAAGACCCATCTGTCTTGTGTGATTTCTGGTTTTGGCTGATTTGAATTATTATATTATTATTTACTGTATTTTGTCTGTTCTACTTTACCTGCTGTACTCTGTGTTGCCCCTCACTATGTATTTGCTCTATGACCGCTTGCAGAGCAATGAAGTGGGTGGAAGTTACCACATGGAGAAGGAGGGGCTACAAAGATGCCTTCAACATGTGGGATCCAGTGGTCTTAAAATCAAATACATAGTCACTGATCGTCACACCCAAATCCAAAAGTTTCTCAGGGAGCAAAATGTACAACAATTTTATGATGTGTGGCACTTTGAAAAGGGTATTGTATTCCCCAGTGACTTCAGTACATCACATAATACATCATACTGTACGCATGAAACTACAATATTTTGACCACTGTGTATGTGTTGTTAACATTTAGGCCTGTCCAAAAAATTGGAGAATCTATCTCGCCAACAGGACTGCGAGGTATTACAACCTTGGCTACAGAGCATCAAAAATCATGTTTATTGGTGTGCTACGTCATCCACCTCAGGGCCGGAGAAGGTGGCAAAGTGGACATCCTTGATTAACCACCTGCAGGATGTGCATGTGCATGATGATCCCCTTTTCCCTGAGTGTCAACATCCTCAGAGGGTCTCGAGAAAACCAACCAAATGGCTACAACCAGGTATGTTAAAGTTAACCATGGTGTAATTAATGTACTCATCACTGATATTGACTAGTTATGACCAAACCTTGGACCACATGTGGTTGTGTGTTTTCCTCATTCAAGGGTCAGCTGCTGTGCACAAAGCAGAAAAAATTATGACCAACAAGAGGGTCCTGAAAGACATGGAGAAGCTTAGTCACCACCATCAGACATCTTCACTAGAGTCCTTCCATAGCCTCATCCTTAGGTTTGCTCCGAAGAGCACAGTTTTTCCATTCATGGGAATGTTGTGCAGGTAGTAAAAAATGTTGCACTTCTCTCAACATGTTTAACATTTTTGTGTGCGTTACCATGGGCTGTGGCATATACATATATCTGCTGTACTCCTAAAATAGGTTATACCTGGCCGGCATGCATTTTAATGAAAATGCTGAACGAGACCAAGCTAGAACATCTGCAGGAGAGGCGGTGTACAAGATTCTGTATCCAAAGTCAAAGAAGGGAGCTGGCGTTGTGAAGCCAGTTAAGACAGTCCCTACATTCAGTAAGTTTAGTTATTATTTTTTAATCACGCACTGTTCACAAATCACTATGAATGTAAGAAAAGTAATTGATAATATTGCATTCTCAAGACTATGTCCAGGACCTCATGAGGCTCTTCATGGAAGTATTCAGAGATCCTGGACCTTTCATGGAGGAAATGCAGAACATTACCATCCCACCAGACCTTTCGTCAGGGTTCGAGAAGAAAGAGAAGGAGGCACTAATTGCGGAACATGTTTCTCGGTTTATTCGAGTGGTGGCCTGAAGCCAGTATAGTGGCCACTAGGGATGGGCATAATTAATCGATTAACCGATAATTGATCATTAAGAAGTTCATCTTCGTCGACAAACCGATTTAAAAAAAATCAGTTGATACCATAGACTGTATATAAGAACTGGACAAACCCTCTGTGACGTCACGCATAGACTTTCCCACAGCCAAAATGAGGCTTAATTTGAAGGTTCAGGGCGCCGCCATCTTAACCAATGCGTTCTGCATTCTAAACCCGCCTTCTACCTGACATTCCATATATGGGTGAAAAGGTAGTGCCAGGCGGCCTGAAGACCCGCCCCTACAGGCTAGGCCAGCTCCCGCAAATTACGTAGCGGAGAACTTCTTTCACGGAGAAAGCGGGGCGAAAGCGGTAAATTTCGCTTGCATGTATTTTGGGTGATACACTTGACCGATGTTGACCAGACTGAACTCATCTATTTTGCTGGTAAGTACCTAAATCCATTATTATTTTCAGTACATGAGTAAATTTAATAATCATGCAGACCGTTTGCTACTATTCAGTGTAATGTAGTGAAAGAGCAGTTTTTAGTCATCAGTTATAGTTGCTAAATTATTGTAGGCTATTAGCGTAAGTTAGCAATGCATAGCAACCATGTCGTTTATGATTGCTCTAACTGACTACCAAAGATTTCAAAACCTCCCTCAATACTGTCACTACTGCTTCAAACTGATACTATGGTTTTCTTATGATTTTGGTCGTTAACGTTGCCCATTTGCACACGATTTAATAAGAGAGGTCTTAACTATAGTGCATGCTTTGTGGCATTATCGGTGCTCATGATATCTTGACATGGAATTTGTTCTGTTGTCGTGTGTTGAAACCTTTCGACTAACCAGCCCGTTTCATCCGTCTTTTTCATGTATAAATCTGTAGTCGTTATTTTCAGCTGTTGATGTAGTCCTGCTAATTTATTCGGTGTACATTGTGGACTTTATAAATTAAGGTGTGCATGTCGGTGCTCTCACATTTTCTTATCAAGACCTGTCGTAGCTTGAATGCATATAATGTTCAAATGTACATAAAATGGTTTCTGAGGCCATTTCAAAGCGACTGAAGACAATCCAACATAGTGGAAGACAACATGAGCAACTACATATTACTTATGTAGTACATAGTTTCATATAGCAAATGCTCAAATGTGACATAATAAAACCTTAAGAAAATATACAAATATCGCCGTACCTCACGTTCTAAAAACTTGAACAGCTAATAGTTATGACCATCTAATTCGTTGAATGTATGTTAATATTGTCTTTTCTCATTTTTGCTTTTACAGCTCCAACTTCATAAATTCTGGGGCACAGCTAGGTTGGCAGAGGGGAAGAGGCTGCGAGGAGGTCCCTGGCCACCAACTTGGGACTTCATGCCCAGATGAGGTGATTTGGCCTGGGTGGACTAAGATGGTGTGACATCCTCTTGTTTTTCTCCCAGGCCCTACAAGAAGAAAGAAACCGTCCTATATGTCCTGCTCATCCACTGCGGCGGGAATGACCTTGGACAAGTGATAATCTTGTTGCTTGAAGCAGGGCTTGTGTGATCTGTAATGGCTAACTTTGTCTTGGGGATATCAGTACTAATGATTTTGAATTCTTTACGCTAAAATCCCACTTTGAATGTACAGGAACTTGTAATATTTTGCCTGGTGAATGAATGTCAAACTCGTGATAACTTTAACTATAAGGACAGCACATGTCAAACTGCTTCAACAAACAACATTTTCTACCACAAATCTGTTATTGATTTTGATTTGCACTGAAGTCACACTTGAAATGTATATGGAATTTGTAATATATTTATTAAACCAAGAATGAATCAAATCAAAATGTCTTATTTCAACAATTACTATTAATATATAAAAGGGAAAATCTTAATGTCATTGTAAACAAAAGCAGTGCATTAAACATACACTGCAGTCAATGAGCAAAGTGAAAAAAAAAAAACAGTATATGGCATGTAAAGCAGGATGAATAAGTATCGAACGTGTCAACCTTTTTTTCAGTAGCATATTTTTCATTGGAATATTGACAAGACATTTCGACTAGACAATACATTGATATTTACTCATACATGTAAAGAAATCAGAACATTTATGTGTAATACAGTAAAGTGGCAGGTTGGTAAGTATCAAATGCAGCAAGAAAAGCAGTAAGCAAAAGTGATGCACAAGAACATCAAGATAGGACCAAAGGGCATCTGTGGCCTAATGGAGTCAAGAATAAATGGGCATTGTGTCCTCTACTGTAAGTTGTGTTGAATAAAAGCATGTGATAATTGTAATGTAATTGTATGTCACTACCATAGTTTCCAAAACACTCCATCACTGTATAAAATAAATGTTTAAAACATATTTAAAGTTTCCCAGACATTTGGACAAGCCATAGCATACTCTAAGCTTGTAGTCTGGTAGGATGTAGAAAACTTGTAGGAGGAGAAATAATAAGATATATATATTAAATATTTGCAACAAAAAGGTTGGTACTGTCCCTGGCATCCGTGGTGATGTCTCGAAGTGCTGACAGCACAGATGAGAGCTCTGGTGTGGAGTCCAGTTCTGTCTCAAGTTAACCATCCATCCCTTTGTCCAGCCTGTCTGAGTCACCTAAAGGAAAACTGATGAGATGTTTGAAATGTTAATTTACAATACTATTCAAAATGTAATGTGTACGACCAGATTGCCCATTCTTGCGTGAATGTAGGCTTGCACTATTTTTTTTTTAAATCTTTTTCTTACGTAATTCTAAGCGGAGTCAAGTTTTAGCTACTCAATAAACTTTACAAGCAAGGGTGCTTTAAAGCGTCTCTCTCTCGTATTAACACAGTCTATGTTTTTAACACATGTACTTCCTCTTAAGTATAGCACAGATGAAGAATTGAGTCAGTGGACATAATTTGACGGTATTGTCACTTATGTCAACTTCATTACTAGCTGACGAACCTTAGCAGGCTGTAACGTAGCTTGCGCTAGCTGTGCGAGCTAAGACTGTATTGAACTTCAAAGACGGCCGAGACAAAACTCAAATCAAATTCTCCTTCAACGCTATTCTACTGACTTTCTACTATAGTCATTCTACTGACCGATTGGAGCAGTCAAATAAGCTTGATAATGGCAGATTAAGTAATATTATGTTGCAGTAGAGTTATTCGGGAGCTAGTTTGACACCAGGGTTAACATGCTAACATTTCTGAGGTGATTTTAGGCTACGGGGCTAACAGCGATGCTACATGTTAGTAATGATGGCAGATAAACAGTAGTGTAATGTCACTTACCATTAAAATGTAAAGAAACATTCTTTGATGGTCCTTTAGAAGAAATAACAGGAACGTCAGACATCCTGGATGTAACATATCATTGAATATGCTGGAAATGATATAGTCGTGAAATATCCGACGACAGCCGAAGAGTCGACAGAGTTCTCAGGCTGAGAATCTCAGCCTCATGTCAGCAGCGGTGGCCGGCTGCTGTCAATCAAGCTGACCACGCCCCTAATTATTCATAAAATTAAAACTTAACTGTGCTTAAAGCAAATGGATTCTAAAAAAATTCACCCCCCTCAGAGTTGTCATGGACCCCCAAACTATCGAAAGACACTAAAACCATTTTTTGAACCAGGCTGTAAATATGTTTATTTTAGCTGTGAAAATGGACATTTTAACATGGGAGTCTATGGGAAATTGCTCCCTTTTGCAGCCTGCCTCTAAAGGACAAAATAGGTACTGCAGCCTTACAACGTTTACTTCCGGCTTCATTTTTCAGCCTGGAACGTTGCCGCTTGGTTGATACATGCGAGCTTCCGTAGGTCAATCGCCAAAACATGAAGAGGTCGCGGCGAAGTGTTGTGTGGGATCACTTCAATTTAGAAAAAGACCAAGCGCACCTGGCTGGTGGAGAGATCACGGAGTTCGGTTCCCAAGGTTAGCGAAACTTGCAAAGAGGTACTTGTGCATTCCGGCCACGTCTGTCCCGTCCGAACGGGTTTTTTCAGCGGCAGGACTGACAGTGACCAGAATTCGCTCAAGTCTGACCCCAGAGCATGTGAATATGCTCATCTTTTTAAACAAAAATGGATAGCCGTCTGTAATAATGTTGGCATCATTTCCTGATAATTGATAGGCCTACAAAGGCCTTGTTACAGGCTTTTCGAGATTTGTTGTTTTATTGTTTTTATTTCCGGTAAAAAAAAAAAACCCGACTGTTCCGGCATTTTGTCAGTCGCTGACATGAGTTCACGTGTTTGTTGCACTGAGATAGCCTTTCTAATATACTCTCGCTGGTCCCGTAGGACTAGCGCTATGCATCTTCCATTGTCTTGCTCGCAACTTGAAGCCTCCCGGCCGTTTGCGCAATGTGTTCATGTTTTACTGCACACTTGCCGTATTAATAAATTCATCCTGGAAGAAAAACACTCCGTATTTTTATTATTATTTTCTATACATAAGAGTACAGGCATCGTGATTATTTTTAAAACGAAAAAATGTTGACAATTAACCGATTACTACTCATTAATTCTCCCGGTGATCGAGGAAGAAAACTTCACCGAATGGCCATCCCTAGTGGCCACTGGGGAACTCACGCCGAAACCTCTGCACAACACATGAGGGGATGACCACTCGTCGGCTACGTCCCAAATACCCCCAGCACCAGCTCACGAAGCTCCTGTAGGCCAGATGCCTGAAGCGTCTAAAAACAAAAAAGAGTCAAAGTGTGATTATTGGCAATGTACATTTCATGGTATCAAACTAAATAATCAAATCTTTTTTTGTAATAAATAATAAGTTCAACATTCTGTACTTGACACAGCCTCTCTGACAGTATACTTGTGCATTCATGTTGACATTCAATATAGTTTACCATAATTACTCAATTTAGCTGACTCCTAATAGTAGCCTGGTCTGAAACAATTTCCAGTAAATAAAACCCCATTGGTATAAAAGACTCCTTCAAATTGTAGCCTGTTCCTGCTTGTAGCCTGGTAAAAACCTTTTTTGTTGTTAACAGCAGGCCTACAGAATAACTTACTGTTCCTCCGTCATACGCCTCATTGGTCCATAATCGTATTTATATATATTGTAAATAGTTTGAAGCACATAGGGGTTCAAACACACAGGCTCGAAGCCTGGATGCTGAACTACACAGGTTATGGGTGATGGGGCCTGCTCCATATGTTTATACACCTTAGAAAAGAACAAACAAGCAAAACACAATAGAAAGAAAATAAGTGTTAGACTAACACACGTTTGCTTTTGACATGTTGGTGGTTGGCGACTTCACAAGTCGCTGACATGGCTAGCTAGAGGCTTCTACTTGATGTTTGTTGACATTGGCTATTTTATGAAAGTGCATTTTCCTCTGGATTTGGTAACCGATCGCCTTCATCAGTGGCGGAAATAGTGTTTGACTTATACATATGAATGGCGAGTAACCTTCGCTAACACGTTTCCATTCTGTGCAACAGGTCTAACGCATATAGCAGCTAGACCTACTGTACTACGGTATATTTGACTAAGCTGGTTGGCATAGCCGCAAATCTAAAAGCTAGGATACCTTCACTATCTCCCGGCAGCAAATGCTTTCCTCCTCTGTCGCCATCCTCTCGCAATTTCCACAGGTGCACCTGAGTAAATACAATGACTAGTCAAAGGCAAAAAACTCCTAGCCTAGCACTAGCCTAATCGATACAGGGTAGCCTTGGCCCAGCCAGCTGTCAAAATATCAACACCAGCTTCGGGACTTACCACATTGTTGCGTCTTGGTCGCATCTTGGCTGACCAAGTGAATGAGCTGTCGAGATTTCCTCGCCTTCCCGTCCCTCTCCTCTTCTCCCTCACTGTCTGGCTCATTCATGTACGGTTTGATGGCCGCCATGGTGATCTAAAATCTGTGGCTTATAGAACGCTAAGAAAAAGTTCATGTCAAAGACGTAACTACGTCATGATCTAACAGCTATGCAGAGATTTTGGAACACTGACAGATTCAAATTCGGCACTACCGCGCGTTTCCCACTGGGGACGTATTTAGACGTACAACTCGGGACCACAAGGATAAATGGAATGGACTTTAGATCACTTTGTCAGTGGAAATGAACTCTTAATAACGACAGGGATTAAAATATTTTCAGTGAAAATGAGAATAATATGGCCCCTTTAATATTGATTATTATAACTGGAATGTAAGGAAAACCCCATATCGAGTATCTCAGAAAAATACAATGTCATGCAAGGTTCAATAATATTGAAGACACCTGGTGCCACACACTAATCAGCTAATTAACACTTGATCATAACACATCAAGTTAAACTGTGAGCATACATGAACATACAGGGGACATTGAACCCCCAAGCCATCTGTGAATTCTCACTTCAGTGAGATGTCTGACCCTGATGAGTTGCACATAGAGTTGCCAACTGTTCCGTAAAATACGGATTTGTTACGTATTTGGTTGATAAAATCCGTATTCCGTATTAAGTACGCACGGAACGCACCTTGTTCCGTATTTCTGGCATAGACGGGGCTATCTTTGTTTCTGCCGATGGGGTCATTAGAAATAGCATGGTATTAAAATTACACATTTATCTGTAAGAGCCTAGGACAAATAAATGCCTCCTCTGCGTCGGCCAGCCAGCCAGGCCTCTGTCTACTGTCACACACACCATCAAACCAAAATGCGCTATTTTAATTGGCCGTCATTTACCTCGAGTCTCCCCCCCCCCGTTCCTTATTTTCAGATCTGAAAGTTGGCAACCCTAGTTGCACATGACATATCTATCCTGGGGTGGATGGAAGCTGTCAGGCAGAGGGTCAAATCAGCCTCAGGCTGCAGCCTTGACCTGTATTTGTTCTTCAGGTAAGTGAGAGAAGAAAATCCACTTTCGCAAAGATACGTAGTTGCAAAGGGCAAAAGGCTCATCATAGCTTTTGCTGCCAATTGTGGAAAGTCTTTCTGACAAGAGATCCAGAACTGACCGAGTGATTTTGTGTCATACATATGTTTGTATATACTGTCAGTGGATAGTTCAATAAGCTGATCCTCCTCCGTCACTGTCAGCTGTGCGTCATTTGCCGCGTTAACAGTAAATGGGCACAGTATCCACGTCTTGTCTCTTCGCCAGGAGTCGGCCTCTGAGAAGTAACGTCTGAACTGGCCCTCTAGCGCCTCCAAATGCGCAAGAATTGCGTGCGTTACGGGGGGTGATAGCACAGCAGAATCGCCCAGCTCATCAACTGATGGAAACATGGAAAACGTTCCCTGTCCGATGCGCTCCCTCCACTGTTTGATTTTTTTGATAAAGCCTTCCATTTTGTCATAGTGGTGAATTGTAATTGTATTGCGGCCTTGCATCGAGCTGTTCAGTTTGTTCAATTCAGCGAAAATGTCAACCAGGTAGGCAAGCTTGGTGAGCCAAACGTTGTCGCTGAAAAGTGCAGCCTGGTCTGTGCGCTTTTGCATAAGTAAAAACTCCCGAATGGATTTGCGCAATTCCAACACCCGTGACAACACTGTTCCACGCGAAAGCCATCTCACTTCGGAATGGTATAGCAGCGCAGAGGTTTGAGAAGAGGCGCGTTTGCAAAGCGCTCTTCTTCACCAAGTTGACCACTTTCACCACAGCATCCACGACTTCTGCTAACTCCGCGCTCATGTCTTTGGCAACAAGTGACTCCCTATGTAACATACAGTGTGTCCAGATTACTTGCGGAGATACATCTCGAACCAGTGCGATAAGTCCGCTTTTTAAACCGGCCATGGCTCTTGCACCGTCCGTACACAGCGCAATACATTTTGACCATGGGATGTCATTTTCTCTGAAAAAATTGTCAATTACTTTGAAAATTTCGGAACTGGTTGTGCGTTGAGGAAGGCACTTGCAAAACAAAAATTCCTCTTTCATTTCCTGATCCTTGTCTACAAAGCGTACAAACGCCAGGAGCTGGGCGTCATTGGCCACATCTGTAGATTCATCCAACTGCAGTGCAAATGCATCTGCCATCCTGAGTTTCACAAGCAGTTGCGCCCTCTGTTGCCATCTCATCTATCCGCCGAGCTGGTTGTGTCAGAGATGGGAATAGTTTTCAGTTTATTTATGTCAATATCGCTGCCATACATCGTTTGACACACGTCGGTTACTACAGGCATTATTAAGTCCTCTCCAAGTGTGTATGGCTGTTTCTTCTGTGCAATCCTCAGGGCCATTTGATAAGAACATTTAAGAGCTAGCTCACCAACTTTGGCAGATTTTCTTATCAGTGTCTGTTGACCTTAAAGGGATTTAAGATTAGCTTGGAAGTATTCAATGGCTTTGTCTTTTAAGTGGCTGTGGTTTGTCTCCAAATGACGCTGCAGCTTCGATGGCTTCATAGATTGGTTTGAAAGAACAGCGGAGCAAATTACACACAGTGGAAATTCAATGCCATCTCTCTCCTTGAAGGTAAAGCCGAACTTCATGTAATTGTCTGAGTACTTTCGGGTCTTCTCTCGTTTGCGCTTACGGCTACCCATAGCTCCGACATCAGCAACAACTTCTTCCTTGCCACCTTCAGTCGTGTTTTCGTTCTTCTCAGAGGTGGATTTGTTTGGTCGAACTACAAAACGATCCATTTTTTTAAGTAAGATGAAACCCGTTACAGTAGCTATGTTAGCTAACAGGGATATTTTTTGTTGATATGAGTGATTTGTTGCCTAGCTACCAGTTGCTGAATGCTAGCATAGCGTGCATGATACGTTTGCCTTTATTTCTCCATCCGCACGCGGACACACACACGCCAAAAATACATACACACAACAACTACACACAACAATTACACACACACTTTACACAATACTTTATCAATCAATGAGAACTGAAAGTCTGTAGCCACGGCGGGCTTACCGGTAGAACTGAAAGCCTGCAGCCATGGCGAGCTGCTTAAAAAAAGGTAAACATTGTCTTACCTTACAGCTGTATGCGTCGTGTCTTCGCTGCCGCAAATCTGGTGATGATGTCTTTGTAGTCCACTTGTCTTGCAGTTTGGTTTTCGATTGACAATACAGCCAATGCAGACAGTCTTTCCTGAGACATAGTTGATCTTAAATATGTCTTGATCAATTTCAGTTTGCTGAAAGAGCGCTCTGCGCTTGCGACTGAGAATGGAATTGTGAGAAATACTTGGCAAACAGCAGTTGTATTCGGGAATGCTGATTTCATGTCTGTCGACTAAAAACTCCGGCATTCACCCCCTATTCCGACATGTCATTAGTCAGACATACCACTATTCAGACATCCCACTACTCAGACATCCCCTATTCCGACATGTCATTAGTCAGACATACCACTATTCAGACATCCCACTACTCAGACATCCCGCTATTCAGACACTTTTTAGTACCGCTATTCCGACAGTTTTTTTTTTTCACAGTTAATGATTGACAGCTGCTCTCACGAAGCGGGGCTGCTTGATTAATTGGGTTCAGCTGGTTCAGAAAGTAGGCCTACTTAAATCCTACATTGAGTTTTGTTTAATAAGCACACTATTTATCAATACATATATTATTTTTAAACATGGCAGCGAAAAAGAAAGTCCTATACATAACGAGTATCAACTCACTCACAAATGGTCACCTCCCGATGTACCTTCTTTGTGAACGTGTTTTCGAATGAGGCAATGAAACACGAAACGAGCACCTGACCAAGATTCACACTGCAAGGCATCAGAGGATAGCCCACGTTTTTTTCCCCTAAGCCCTAAAGGAGCATTAGCCTATTCAAAGCGCAACATTGTTACCTTGTTTTGTCGGAAGGGAAGTCAAACACAGAGCGAGTTGGTGTTATCACGCATTTCTCTTTTAATTGCAAAATCGGGATCACCGTTAATTTTTGGAGAAAGACTTGTTCTTCCTGTCAATGAAGAGGTCCAGTGCTGCAGAGCAAGATCCAGCATCGGCGTTGAGGGCCATGCCACTCAGCAATGTGGCACGGAGGATCAACGAGATGGCATCGGATACTGAGGAACAGTTGTGTAAATGTCTGCGTCAGTATCCATTCAGCATACAGCTGGATGACACGACTACTGCAGACAACAACGCTATGCTGATGTGACAGGCCCTACGAGGGGAAACGATTCTTTAATTTGAGTTTTATTGCGCGTACAGTGCATAACTCCTTGTTAATTGAGCGCACCTATCCCGTTTACTCCTGCTGCTGTACGTGTATGTCGCTGCTGCTTATCTCTACGTTGTATTGATAGCCTATTAAAAAAAAAAAGAAAAGAGGAAAAAAATCCCTTGCCTGCTGTCACACGGAACAGTTTTCCTTTCCCTAACTTAAATCCGAAAAACTAGTTAACAGGGACTTTGACTACAGTCGGTTTTGCCTCCAGGGTAGGCCTTGGTTTTCAGCGTCACAATAAAACTATTCATGTCGGAAAAGCGGAATGTTTCAAAAATAGCAACATGCCCCTACTCCGACAATGGAAAAAAAAATTGTCGGAATAATGATATGTTTTTAAAAAAATGATAATGTCGCTACTCCGACAATTGGACGCTAATGTCTGACTAATGACATGTCTGAATAGTGACATGTAACCAAAAACTCCAATACTTTGGAGGGGGTCTTCGCATCCCCTGGGAGCAGATGTGACAAAAACCCAAATTAACTGTCCAGTTCTGCACCATCAATGCCCCCTACAAACTCAGCGAGCTCTTCGCAGGCCTCTCTGTGGTTGCTGTTTTTGTGGACATTCCGAATGTCTTCCAAAATGTGAAAAAGACGATTGCACTCACGCAGATATGAAAAACACTCTTCTATCTCTGCTATAACAGTGTCAATCAGTCAGTTGAAAAAGCACACACGAAACTTTTTTTTGAATGTTTTTGCTGAGGTAGTGGGTCGTCTTTGCAGTTAGCTGGTGTGAAACGACGGCCATCAGTTTTGGGAAAATCGAAATCTGTCACCTGCGGCGGTTTATTCCTCACAATTTCTGTCCTGGCGTCATCGTGCATTTTCTCCGGCCACTGCGCAGGATCAAATAAGTAAAAATCCTGCTCCTTTCTGTGACACACTGATGAAATGCCTTGGTCATTATCAGTGACAATGACCGCATCCATGGGGCTAGCACTGCTAGCACTGCAAGCGACAGGGCCGCCTGCTCCATCCTGAACAGACGTTGCGGAGATGCTAGTAGTCCCTGTAAGCTGGGTTTCTTCTGTAGGTCTACTGAGCCACAAACTATATACTTTTTTTGCATTTTCTGCCTCTTGTTTTGTATTTTCTAATCGCCGTTTAATTTCTTTCCATTTTTGGAAACCAGATTTGCCCGACATTTTCTGACTGCACCCAACAACGAACTATCACGTCACACGTCTCCCGTCCGGGCAGATACGTGGGAAAGTGCAAAAAACAGCCAATAGAAAGGCTGCAGCCATGTTTGCAGCGCAGGCTCTCTTGACCAGAGACAGCACACGCCCTTATTCAGGAACAACATACAACTTTTTTTTTTTTCATTCATATTTATTTGTGGGCCCCTCTCCATACCAGTCCCGGGTGCAATTGCTACCGTTGCTACCCCTTCAGAACCGGCCCTGCCGCCATGTACACATTAATGTGCATTTTAAGACATCAAAGAGGGTAGAGGGACAAGGGAGAAACTGATTGGGGAAAAGTGGAAAAATATATTGTTTTTACAAATATTAAAATATAAAATTATATTATTTTAAAGTGAAATCAAAAGATTTCGCGACCCCCCCTGCAGTACCTCTGCGCCCCCCCTAGGGGTCGCGACCCCCCTGTTGAAGACCTATGGGCTACACAATTATGGCTGACCTGAGTTGTCGGCCATTGACACCTTGCACAAGGAGGGCAAGACGAGAAGGCCAGAGCTCTGGGACCCTGGAGAATATTGTGAGGACAAAAAGGACTGGACTGCTGTCGAGTGGTCCAAAGTTATGTTCTCTAATGAAAATAAATTTTGCATGTCCTTTGGAAATCAAGGTCCCAGAGTCTTGTGGAAGAGAGGAGAGGCACAGAATCCACAGTGAAATCACCTGGTGCAAAACTAGGAAGAAAACACGCCCATCAATCAGCCGCAACTCCCACAGCCTTCTCAATCAGTATGTGATTTGCCTAGGAGGCCTGTATCGTAACCAGTGGCGGTTCTACAGTGTTTTACGGCCCTCTTCACCCGTGCCTACAACCGCTAATGGGAACAGTATATGTTAATGTTGTATTCAATTACATGTTGCTGTAATTCTCTGAGCTGCATGGTGTTATTTTCATGGACCAAGTCTACTGTAAGATGTTCTTGTTGCTGAGTGAAAATATGTGACCTTCCACCTCCATGTGGCAGTCTTTCAGGGCTACGAAATGAGGATATTTTGTTACAAAAGTATTTATGTATTACTTACATAAGGTGTTGAACTTTTATCCCAGTCTTTTAAATGTGCAGTATACACTATACAGTAACGGTACTGTAAACTTTCAATGTCAAAAATACTGTAACTATTGTACATGTTAACCTTTCTGAATGTCCGTATGATGGTGGACAAAGAAAATCTGCTTAGATTAGGCTGAACCCTCTGGCCTGCTTCTCTCATTGTGAACCCATGGACAAGTACATGGTCAACAATGGTTGCTCTAATTTTGTCAGAAATTGTCACTCTCTTCATTCTCTTTCTCCTCCTCCTCCTCCTCCTCCTCTACTTTGATGCCCCCCTCGCATTCTGACTCCCTGTCTGTGTGGTCTGCGATTGCCCTCCATTTTGAATCTGCAACTTCCAACAAGCCAGTTGTTCTCCCAAATGGCTTATATTGGTGGTGTCAACTCATTCGACATCAAGTGCAACCAATCCAGTGCTTAAATTGTGACATGCTGTGTTTTATTGATGATTAAACATTGAGAAAAATGTTTACCATTTTGAATCATATGTGTCCCACAATGCAACATGTGTTTTGACAATGAGAATGTGTTTAGAGTTTTGCAAAAAGGAGTCAGTAAGTTATGCAAATTGTGTTCTACTTTGTGAAAATTGTTTAAGGTATTGACAAAAGAGTGAGCCGTTCTTAAAAATATAGAAAGCCTTAAGCAATTTAAAAAGTTGTTTAGCCAATAGGTTTTTGGCAGCCGCCTTAAACATAAATGCTGCCTCCCCACACACTTCGCAGCTTGGACTATAATAGGCTTAAAAACACCTACGTGTAACCATACTCTTGTTTAAATGCGGTGTTCTGTTGATGGTGTCTTAACATGGGTGCACACATGGATAAGTTTGACCAAACATTTCACAGACATTAGTTTACACACTAACATTCCACACAGAGAGGAGAAGAAGAGAGTAGGCTCATTCGACCTGATAAAGACGGTTAGAGCTGTTTGCAGTCAGGGATGCATTCTGGGGTGAAAATGTTGCATGATGGTTAGAAATTGTGTCAGACTTGCCTGAAAGGTGTAAGGATGTCACCAAAATGCGACCATGTCAGATGATCCAAAAATGCATGGGCGCAAGACACTTACAGACAAATCTTGCAGACCTTTGCAGTTACTTCCACACAGTTGCAAGAAGACAGCTAATGGCTCCTTGGTGATGCAACTTTGCACTTGTTGGTTAGAAGTTCATTGACATCTGTGCAGGTGCACTGTATAAAAACATTCAAGATTTACAGATATTCATTGCAATTGTTTGTGTGTCTTAAATATTTATTTCCATAGCCTGTGCACCGTCTGAGAATGCTTTGGCCCCCCCAAGGATAGAAAGCCACTCTAGCACCGTCATTGCCCTTAGCAAAAAGTAGTATACTTAAAGTTTATTTTATGAAGTATATTTCAGTATAAGTGTAAGTATAGAAAGTATAGTACAGACCATGTACTTTTAGTGTACTAGAAAGTATACTAATTTAATACTTTTTTATATTAAAGTGGAACATTTTAAGTTTATAAAAGTATTCTTTAAATATATTTTAAAGCTAATTTTAAGTTTACAAAAGTACACTTTTTAAAATATACAAGATGCACACTCATCTATATACTATCAATATACTTGGTATATCCCTCTAGTATACTTAAAGTATACCACAAGTACACTTTATATTTTATGATTTATATTTTATATTTTATTTATATACTGCCATTGTACTAGTTATGAGAAAGCTTTGCCCCCCCTCTGGCCTCCGCAGGGATACAAGGCCACTCTAGCTCCGCCCCTGTGCGGAGTGCTCAGGCAGGCCAGTGGGGGATGAGATGAGATGAGCTCCTGCTGTCTCGCTGCATCCAGTGGGGTCCAGTGCTGGACATCATGGTGGACGTGCCTCACACCTGGGACATGACAGGTGGACATGACAGATGGGCATGACAGAGGCGGTGGGCATGACACATGGTACACGTGCCTGACAGCCGGGCCTGATGGCTGGACATGACAGACCCCACAGAGGTGCCCAGTCAGGTGAAAGATCCTGGTGTGATGTGCTTTACATGGATGCACACATACTGTACAGGTGTGTGCGTGTGGGCACGTGTTTGAGCATGTGTGTATGTTTCTGTTTATGTGAGTGTGCGTGTGTATGTGTGTACATTTGTGTGTGTGGCTGCGTGCGGTTAGGTAATTGTGGAATGGCTTCTGATGTGAGCTAGTGGCCCTTATAGGGTTAATTGCCGCTTAGAAGCATGACAGTGGGTTCCGCAGCAGTGCGCATTCCGCTTAGAAGCATGACAGTGGGTTCCGCAGCAGTGCGCATTCCGCTTAGAAGCATGACTGGGTTCAGCAGAAGTGTGTATTCCGCTTAGAAGCATGACAGTGGGTTCAGCAGAAGTGTGTATTCCGCTTAGAAGCATGACAGTGGGTTCAGCAGAAGTGTGTATTCCGCTTAGAAGCATGACAGTGGGCTCCGGAGGAGTGTGCATGTGCTTAGAAGCATGACAGTGGGTTCTGGAATAGTGTGCATGTGCTTAGAAGCATTACAGTGGGTTCTGAAGTAGTGTGTATTCCGCTTAGAAGCATAACAGTGGGTTCAGCAGGAGTGTGCATGTCTTTGCGTACGCTTATTTGCTTGGGTAGCACCCTGCGTCTTAGCTTGTCTATAGCTTTATCTCTGCGTGTATTTGATTATGTATTCTTGCTGGCACATGCCTGCACCAGGTGACTGCTGCTGTGTTCGGCTCTTGCGGGCTCGCTAGGCAGTGTGGGTGCTGTGTCGGTAGTAAGTAAGTAAGTAAGTAAGTTTAATTTATATAGCACATTTAAAAACAGCTAGGACTGGCCAAAGTAACAGGCTAGAATTAAAAGTAAATGAAGATAGAGAAAAAACCTAAAAGCAATACATTTTTCAATCAGCAAAAAAAATTAAAATATATAAAATACCAAAAGCATTTCACAGGGTACACAGCCACTAAGGTCTGGTACAGCAGGGCCGACATTCAATGCCCAGGACAGCTTATATCAGGACCCACAACCACACCATTCATTTAATCCTGTTTATGTCCTACAGACTTAACTCCTAATTTAGCTTTAAATTTAAGCCTTATTTTTTCAGCTGTCTCTTTTCTGTGTCCGTTCTGCTTGTATTATTTATATTAAGCACATTGAAATGTCTGTATGTATGAACTGTGCTATATAAAAAAAACCTGTGACCTGATTAGTGGTAGTATTTAAGTCCACACACACACATACATACTCATGCACACACACATACACAAACATCATACACACACACACTCACGCACATACACCCACACACATACACACTCGCACACACACACACACACACACCCACGCACACATAAACACACACACACACACATACACACACACGCCCACGCACACACACACACACACACACACACACACACACACACACTTGCCTCCTTTAGATAAGTGTACTGTGCTGCAGCCCCTCTGTGAGGTGAGCATTATGTCCTACTGAGTCGCATCTCACAGACGCATGATCTCCACCTCTCGCTTTCATCCCGACCCGATGTTCCGAGCTCCCGTGGTCGTCACGGCGCCTGGGAAGATGCTCTGCTTTGGTCGGCGATGCCATTCAGTGCTTATGTGACTAGGCAGGGCACAAAAGGCTCATTCAGGTGAGGAATAAAAGGTAGTCGGAGGAGGTGTGAAAAGAGCCCATTTTGCCTCAGTGGCAGACAACCATAAACCAAACACTGACAACACCAGTTGCATAACAGCTGCTTAAAGAAAACAACATGATATAACTAGTGCAGACAGGGCCCCAGGGCAGCCCAAAGACAACATGTCTCTACATGTGTCTGGAAGCTGTGGATGGATGCAGCCTTGGGAGCACAGACCTTGCTGGGAGTTATCTGCGCAGCATGGTTAATTGCTTCCTCCTTACATCCACACACAGTCCGCATAGCATACTACATGCTTCCTCCTCACATCCTCACACAGTCCGCATAGCGTACTACATGCTTCCTCCTCACATCCTCACACAGTCCACATAGCATACTACATACTACATGCTTCCTCCTTACAGTACTCACCCGTCCGCATAGCGTACTACATACTACATGCTTCCTCCTCACATCCTCACACCATCCACATAGCGTACTACATGCTTCCTCCTCACATCCTCACACCATCCACATAGCGTACTAACATGCTTCCTTGAAATCTCCGGAAACAAATGACTCATATTGTGGCTACATCCAAGGGGGTCATGGTTTTCAAACAATCTTGTAACTGCCAGACTTGGCCTACCACAACTGCATCCAAGGTTTTCCGACAACAAGTGGTGTCTCTCAAGTCTGGCCTTCAGTCAAGTGTACTCTCTGTGCTTCCGAGCCTTTGTGCAGTGCAAGGTCTGATAAGGGGCTTGAAGCAAAAGATTTTTAAAAAATCCTTTTGTTAAAATCCTTGGTCTCTTTATCGACAGCAAATCAGCCTTTAACAGTCGTGTGAAAGCAACCACTAAATCCACATTTTGTCAGCTAAAACTTGGAGGTGTTAAATCAAAACAACATCTAGAAAAAATTATCCATGGCTTTATATTCAGTAGGGTTGATTACTGCAATGGCCTTTTCACAGACCTTCCTAAAAAGACTATCAAACAGCTTTAACTGATCCAAAATGCAGCAGCAAGGGTTCTTACAAGAACAAAAAGAACCAACCACATTAATCTAATTTTAAGGGTCCCTGCACTGGCTCCCAGGAGGTTACAGAGTTGACTTTAAGGCATTGCTTCTTGTGTTTAAAACGTTCAATTGGATGGTACCCAATTAGCTATCGGATATGTTTTAGCTGTATGCACCAATTACTGTAGGTCTCTAAGATCACAGCGAAAAACATCTGGTAAATCTTGGTAAAAACCTGTCAGAACAAAATGTCAGTTGGTTTGCAGTTCAGCTTTGAAACCACCTTCCAAAAGACGTCAAAAAATGCTCCCACTGTTGGTTCAGATCCAGGCCTAAGACCAAACAGTAAAATAAAGTGCCTAAATGTAATGCGATAGCTGGTTAAGGAGCACCACTGGTGGCAGAAGGTGTGTAATTGGCAGCTATTCTCAGAGCACCCAAGGGGATACACGGCACACTCAGGGCTGGCAGTACCCAGTTAACGAGGAGTCGCTGCAGTGCTCAGTTAAGCGAGGAACTGCACTGCACAATTACTCTTGTGAGCTTTTGGAAACCTTCCAATTACTGGAGAGTCCAGGCCACATGGCGTGTGGGCCCACGGCTGTCTAAAAAAGATGAGCTGCATTGCAAATCGCTGCTGGGAGTCTTCAGGGCGCAAAGAGGGTTAATAGTCTGACTTATACTTACACTCAGTGTTGCCAGATTGGGCGGGTGCCCGGCCAATTGGGCTTGTTTTGACTTTGTCAGGCGGGTGAAAAACGCCTTGGGCGGGCAAATAAAACGTGGGCTACTTATTGGACAAAGTATTGTTGGGCGTTTTTTTGCTGAAGTGGGCGGGGTTTTGAACGCGATTGTGCGGAAATCACTCAATCCAATCTGGCAACACTGCTCACAGGCGTTTGGTCTGGTGGCAGTTCAGGGCCAGTAAGGGCTGACAAACTCGATAGACTGTTTCACTAGTTTGTAGTTTATGGAGTTGAGGCTGCAGGGTGTGTTTATCATAGCGTACTAATGGAATGGAGAGCTAACACATCAGGAGGAGCTATTACCTGATTGTTATAAAACAGTAGTCTACAAATGTAGGCGTGCACTATAGCCTATAGCAGGGGTAGCATACAGGAACCTGTTGCTAAATGTAGGTAGTTCAGTATCAAAGTTGGTCCTGCTCTGTGTTTCTCAACCTTACCGATGCTGTTGTCAGTTTTCTTTCTGTTCATTCAACACTGCTTACACTTTCACTCGAGTCGACGCTTCGCTGTGCTGCTGCACACAGAGGTGTGGCTGGCAGAGGCAGGCTAGTAGGGGCCATGACAAACATGGTCAAGCGTTTCAGGTTGCGTGGACATAAAAGCATACATGCCTACACACACACACACACACACACACACACACACACAGACACACACACACACAGGTTGCATTGCCATACAGGCATACATGCCTACACACACACACACAGGTTGCATGGCCACACGTGAACTGCCCATCTTTTGACAGGTAAGTAATTAATGTCTTAATGTTCTTAATTTAACTTTTATGCTTTTAAGAAATTACACTTATTTTATCTTTTATATATTGTTTTTTGCTTTCATGAAATATGTCTTTTATTATTATTATTTATTTTACACTTATCTTTTATGCCTTTTTACATTGTTAAGCACATTGATCTGCCTTTGTGTATGAAATAAAAAAGGCGCTGCACAAAGCACCTGTTCGATATCAGCATTATTAAACACCATTAAGATGTTGTTACCTGCTGTGTGTAATAACCTCCCTTAGCTGCTGCAAAGGTGCCGTGGGCCTCTGGTGGGCTATTTTACAATGGCCTCCTGCAGCGAAGGAGAGGAGGAGAAGTAACCCCGCCGGGATTCAAACCCGGATCTCCGGGGTACCAAACGTGAGCTTTGACCACAACGCCAAAGAGCCAGGCTTGTTGGTGTGGCAGTCAGAGCACACACACAACTGTAGTAATGGTCACTCCATCACACACACACACACACACACACACACACACACAACCCTAGTGATGGTCACTCCATTACACACACACACACACACACACACACACACACACACACACCATCACACCTCCACAGCCTGTCACAATTAAGCCCTATTTGTATCATAACTAGAAATGGAAGAGGAATTACTGCTAACCCAAGTATGCTCACTGCCAGCAGTGCCTTTACCCTTTTAATGTGAATATGCCCTGAACACCCTTAGTGCAGTTCGCTACACCAACCTGGTACCAAAAGGCAAGTGTCATGTCATCTGGCCAAGATCTACTGCATCTTGAGCTGCATTTTGTATGTATGAACTGTGCTATACAAGTAAAGGTTATTATTATTATTATTATTATTATTATTATTGTGAAGTGAAAGCCCACCTGGGAAACACCCAACTCCCAGTTGTCATTGTGACACAGCACGCAAACTGCACTGCACACTGCACACAACGAAATTACCTTTATGCCTCACCCGTGCAAGGGGGCAGCCCCTAACGGCGCCCCTGGGGAGCAGTGCGGCGGGACGGTACCATGCTCAGGGTACCTCAGTCATGGAGGAGGATGGGGAGAGCACTGGTATTATTATTATTATTATTATTATTACTGTATCAACATAGCTTCACATCTCCCTCTGTCACTGTTTAAAAGAGAAGCTGTTCCTTTAAGAACAGCAGGGACGGAGGAGCCAACCGATGCCTCAGAGAATATAAGCATGAGAATAGGGAGGACCTCGAGGAGTTTGTCAAGACCAAGATACTGTCCTTCAAACGCACATGTAGGACCAGGGCAGACAAGGCCACTGCTAACCAGTCACGCTCATCCAGGGAACATGATGAAGAGCGAGCCAAGACTGGGCAGAAAGAGGGTGGAGGAGAGGGCAGAGGAGAGGATAGAGCAGAAGAGAGGGTGGAGGAGTGGGCAAAGGAGAGGAGAGGGCAGAGGAGAGGGTGGAGGAGAGGGGAGAGGGCAGAGGGGCGGAGAGAGGGCGGAGGAGGGGAGTGGGCGGAGGAGAGAGCAGAGGAGAGCAATGACAACAAACCCATGTGGCTCATTATGGGCTCAATGGTGGCTGAAGTAGACACTTCCCAGCATTACATTATTACATTACATTACACTTAGCAGGCGCTTTTATCCAAAGCGACACACAAAAGGAGGACATAATAAGCTAACATAGGTGTAGAGGAACACAGAGTAAGCAGACTACCCTCATACAAGGAGATGCATGTGTATAACTTAAGTAAGTTTCCTGAAGGAGGGACACTACAGATACACACACACCCTTACACACACAGACTTATACACTACAGACACACACACGCCCCCTTACACACAGAGACTTATACACTACAGACACACACACACCCCCGTACACACACAGACTTCTTTGGCACATGGCAAACAGACCAGCAGCTGTCAGGGGTTGGAGGTCGTGACAAAAAGGGGGTCCCCCCTCAGATGCCAGATGATGATGATCCATTTGCCACAAAAAACAAACTGTTTTTGGTTACAGTTGTTGCAAATAAGGTAATACACAATGGCACCTGTAAGACACAACAGCATGTATGGACTCCATAGACTCCAACTGCTTGGACAAGGCGAAGCTCTTTCCTGACGTCTCACTGCAGTACTGGCGTAGAATAACTAAATAGGCAGGGGCACATGTTCAGCACCCACCCAGATGTTTGATCAGGCTTCCCACAGCACTCTGTAATACTGAATTACTGCCTGCACTTAAGATTTATTAACTCTGATAAACTCTGAACACACTTACAAAGATACACACACACACACACACACACATGCACACGCACACACACACACACACACGCACACACTAATACTGAATGCAATTCTCATAATCCAAAGAATAAATAAAGAAAAGAAAACATGGATACATATCTAACAGAAATATATGTTGGGAGCATTAACATGGCAGACTATGCCTTTCTATATTCGTGCATAATCAGTGTCCATAGGACAAGCACAGAGCAGGATTATGGTAATACTGATCTTTTGTTGTGATTTTATTTCTCCTTCCTTTCCTCAACGGCCCCAACCACCCCCACCCCCTGCTGTGTGTGCGTGTGTGTATGTGTGTGTGTATGCGTGTGTGCTCATTCCCTTTTTCCATGTCTGTCACACACACACACGTACACACTGAACCCACAGTTCTAGCAAATAGCTTGTCAATTCAAAGTTTGCCATGTGTGTTTTATTCTCTCTTGTCCAGAGTGTTGTCCTATCGATAGCCGTGATTGCACTCGTCTATTCCCCCCCTCGCTACACTGTCACGAGAGAGAGAGAGCTATACGCTGTGACTTTGTCACACACAAGTGTGGGCCATGCACAAACCTCGCACAAGCAGCGTGGCTTTGATTGGGGTTTGAGAAAAGCTGGAGATGTTTATTTTCATAAGCGGAGGCAAACTGACAGCACACTGTTGTCACAGCTGGAGCAGTGGAGGGATTCAATCACGTCAACATGGTTTCCTGTGTATGCAGTCTCCTTGTTTTCCACATGCTTTGTCTGCTTTGTGTGACAAACACCCTCTGTCTCTCCCTCTGCTGTTCCAGTTTTTCCAAAAATCTTAGGTTTTATGTCTCCACACATGTGATGTGTTGGTAAACATCAGAGGTGTGATTTTGACATTAGAGACACACCATCTGCAATTTTTAAAATTTGGAATGTTCAGGAATAGAACTCTCAAGTGATGTCATAATACCCATGCCATGGCCTGCATAATCTTCTGCCATGGAAGTCTGTTGCAGCCTATAGTGCCAATTGGTAAAATCTTTTGAAACTTGGCATATTTGCTCCGATG
>CM059265.1:44120427-44122927 GCA_030347295.1 Setipinna tenuifilis
CTGAAACACAAACAGCCAATCTCACCTCAAAGGCCTTGATTATTCATTCATTGCAGTGTGTGTATGGTTTTGATGTGTTTTTTTCTTTCTCCCCCCCCCCTCCCCTATTTCTCTCTCTCTATCCCTTTCTCTCTCTCTCTCTCTCTCTCTCTCCCTCTCTGTCTCTCTGGATGTTTATTTGTTTCCAGGCTCAGTGATGTCCCAGTGATCATCTGTGCCTGGGCATGTGGCTGTGGAGAGCCATACTAATGCGCAGGTGCTGCCCCTGTGCTAAGCACTCAGCGTCCCCGCGCTGGCATAGAAACCCCTTAATACCCCCCGTGCTAACAGGTACAGCAATTATGGGCTGTTGGCTTGGCACAAATGGCTGCTTTTACGGCTAACGATTTTTAAGGCAAACAAGCCTTCTCCATTGACACTGATTTCATCCCTTGCATTAAAGATACTGATTACATTTCCACAGTGTAAAGGTGGTGATTAGGAGGGGGGGTGCTGTGGCGCAGTGTGTAGAGCACCCGTGCCATGAATGGGCAAGTGTCCATGGGGACCCAGGTTCGAATGGGTCATTTCCCAACCCTACCCCATCTCTCTCCCACTCACGTCCTGTCCTGCTCTGCATGCATAACTACACTGCATAAGAGAAGCATCCAACAGAAGCCCTATATGCAGATTTCTGATGATCTGTGCGTAAAGTTGAAACAAAAAGAACAAACAATGCATGTAGGGCAGGATTAGGCCGTTACCCATTGGTAATACCTATCCAAAAAAGAGCCCTTCAATTCTGGATGCACCTAAAATGAAGTCCCAAAAACACACTCCATTTTGAGGGCCTAAAAACCGAGGAACTGAAGCCAGAAAAGAGTCCCTTATGCCAGCTGGTACTGAAGCTCACTAACCCCATAACAAACACTAACATACAACATGCTCAGACCAGCCCTGCTTCCCACTCAGCAATTTGTGTCAAAAAAAAAAGTAATCAAACAAGCAAAAGAAAACTATTTGAAACATTGGAGAAATCAAACTACCAGTCAAAGCAGAATGAATTTCTATCTGGACCTAAATCGAGACTATGAATTTGCAGAGTATCTCTTCTCCTGTCAGAGATACGAAGCAGAGGCAAATGTACCAATGACCAAGTACAGGCTCAATGACCACAACCTTGCAGTGGACATAGGTAGGACACATGGGAAACCTGGCTGGCCACAGAGAATAGAATATGTGGTCACTGCCAGACAGGGAAGGCTGAGACAGAGGGGCACTTTCTTCTTCACTGTGACATATATAAAACCACAAGGGAACTGTCCTTCCGTAGTTTTAAAATACATCATCCCAATTTTGATGCCATAGACATGTATGAAAAATTGGTGATCCGCTTAGGAGAGCGGCATTAGGCCCCTTGTTACGTGTTAGGACTCCTGTGTCTATGTGTGCATGTTTCTCTCTCCTCGTGTGTGTCTCTCTCTCCCCAGGTAGCAGCTTGTGTTGGCTCCTCCTCTTTCACCTGTTTCCACTTGAGGAGGGCCTATATAAACCTGTGCTTCCGCCTACCAGAGAGAGAGGAGCACTTTGGGGTTTTTGCACGCTCGCCTTGCCATTTCGCGTCTGTCTGCTCGACTGGAGGGTTGGCTCCTGGGGCTGCCACCCTCAACACTTGGACTTTGCAATTTGAATGTTTTTCTATCACTTTTTTTGTTAAGCACTTTGTAAATAAATTCCACCGTTTCACTTTACGTTGTCTTGCGTTTTGGGTTTATGTAACCACCCTTGTTTTTGATTGTTCATGCCTCCCTAGAGCATGTAACACACACACACACACACACACACACACACACACACACACACACACACACACACACGCCTCCCTAGAGCATGTAACACCCCTCTAGCAGCAGATTACATTTCCCAATGTCATAAACTCAGAGAAAGACATGCATAAACTCCAATCACATAATTTTTATTTCATTTACTTCTTTTAGTAAGTGTATGTATTATGTGCATGCATGTGTATGTGTATATGTGTACATGTGTATGTGTATATGAGTGCATGTGTGTGTGTATATATATATGTATGCGTATGTGTGTATGTATGTATGTGTATATGTGTTGTAAGGTCCAAACCGTGATGTTTTGCTAGCCCCATTGACTTATTGTTTGACCATCACATCCGAGGGTTGGTGTGATCACTTGACTCGTGCAAAGATTCCAGGAGTCGAAAATATAAAGTTAACTGAGGTTTATTAAGAAATAAAAAGTACAACTGTTCAAATGGTTCAAAGTGTTTGTTCTAATGTTCCATTCATCTCCACGTTCTCTGCTACGGTCTATGATGGTATGCGCATCACCAAACCCTCCCCCTGGCATCAGTATGGCACACCTTTATACCTGCTGGCGCACACCCTTGACCTATAGAGGGCAGGCACATTCATTCACTCACATTCAAGCATACTCAAACATGCAAATATTAGATATACAAAACAAAATACTTCTAAATGTAACAAAA
>CM059265.1:44127927-44160427 GCA_030347295.1 Setipinna tenuifilis
ATCTGCTTCCTGCTAATCATTGTCAAACCTATTCATTAAATCCCTTAAAATCATTTGCCTGTCTCTGAGTCTTTCTGGCTGAAATTACATTACATTACACTTAGCAGGCGCTTTTATCCAAAGCGACTTACGAAAAAAGAGGACATAAACTGACAGAGATGTAGAGGAAGACATCATTTCTTTGCTTTTGAAAAAGGCCTGACTACACGAGACCACATTCGCCAGACACAGCCCGACACGCACTGACCTCCAGGCCATGACCTTGAGAACCACTCACTAAACACCAGACACTGTGTGTCAGCTGTACTTTTCTTTGCTTTCTTCTTGTCCTTCCTCCTTTTTCTCTGCAAAGATCCTTCTTTTCACCTTTAAAGATGACCCATTTCTCTCTTCTCTTGAGGGCTTCTTTCACTGTGATGTCGGTGAGGATCTCAGTACCTCTTTTCCTCGGCTTTTGGTAAAGGCCTGACTAAAAACATTAGAAAACGGCAACATTTTTCTGGAGAAGACAAACACACAAACAAACACGAGTAGGAATATTTCACACACGTTTTCGACACTATCCTACGTCCAACTCTCTCTCTCTCTGTCCCTATGCAGAAGTACATATGTCTACTGTGTCTCTACTCCTTTTGTCTACTGTGTCCCTTTTACACCTCTGTTGCTTATGTCCTCCTTTTTTGTAAGTCGCTTTGGATAAAAGCGTCTGCCAAATGCAATGTAATGTAATGTAATGTAATGTAATGTCCAAATAAATATGGAATTGCGTTGTCCTCTGAAAGTAAGCAGATTGACTGGAGGCAGTAATAGTCTGGGTAAGTATGGTGCATTTCTAGTTGTTATGTGGCCTTGCTGTGGAGTCTGTATAATTGCCTGTAATGCCTCTAGTGCTCTTCCTGTCTGCCGTTGAGTATGCTTGTGATTGTGTGCAGGTGCGTCTCCCTAACTGAGTGCAGACTGGAGTGAGTGGATCTGTGTGTGCATAAAAGCGGCCCTCTTTCCAACATGGAGATGTTGCCATTTTTGCGGGCAACTACCCCACTAGTTCTTTTTACCATTTTTGTATTTTATTTTTATGTTGTGGTGGGATAGTGTTTTTTTTTTCTCCGTTCCATTTTAAGCACATACTGCAGGTAAGCGCAGAGCAGCAGGTTGCCCCTGTGGTCGAAGACCTACGTCTTTACTTTCGAGGAGGGAAGGTATTTTTTGTTTCCTACAAAACAATTCTCCAACTGGTCCCTGTGTTCTGGCATGGGTTGGCCCCGTTCAGTCTGAAAATAATCTGGCCCCGAATCTGCAAAAAATAATAATAATAATAATAATAATAATAATAATAATAACCTTTGCTTGTATAGCACAGTTCATACATACAAGATGCAGCTCAAAGTGCTTTACAGTTTGGCAAGGTCACAAACAAGACACAATCCGGCGAAGGCCACAGACAGCGCTAGTCTGTATCGAAGGGGAGAAGAAGTCACCAGACCGGGACTCAAACCCAGGTCTCCGGGGTACCAAACGTGTACTGTAACTACAACGCTACAGAGCCAGGCATGGTAGTCAGAGAACACTCACAACCCTATTGATGGTCACTCCATCACACTGCCTTCCCCTTTGGGGAGCGCAGCCATGCGCTTCACAAACTCAGGTGTGCCTCACGCATCTACCACCATCCAGGGTGCCCCAGATACTCATGCTTCACCCATCACTGGGGTCCCTCGCACCAGGGTGAAGCTAACCTGGGGGTCCCTCATATGGCTTACACAGTTTCTGCACCTCCGATGACCTCACGGCAAGCCATACCATGTCTGACACCATATGTAGTGAAGGGGAGAAGTCACCCCACTGGAATTCGAAGTCACCCCACTGTATGTTGACCGCAATGCCAAAGAGCCAGGCTCGTTGGTATGGCAGTAAGAGCACACCCACACCACAACCCTAGTGATGGTCATTCCATCACATAGTCCAAAACAAGATGACTGTCTAGAATCCCCTATGGTGACTAGGCACATATAGACTATGTCTTCTCTGTTAACATCTGTTAACATTTACAAAACTGTGTAGGGATAGGCACACTGGTTAAGGGGCAGGGCTTGCACCTTCTTCAGTCAAGCTCCTTTGATTCCAGTGGATGTAATGGCATAGCCGTGTCAAGGCAGGACAGGATCGTATCCCTTCAACAGACCACACATTCATACATGCAGACTGATTTGATTGCTGTCTCTGCTAATAAGCAATATAGTCCCTTATATGCACATCACATGCAGAAAAAACTAAGCATTGAAAAAAGCATTGTAATGAAATGTAGTGGCTGGCCTGTTTCTGTAGTCTCTATTGATTGCTCAACTTACGAGGTGCTCCCTTCTGGTCTGATTGCTGCTTCTCTTAAGTACATGTGACCGACAAACATACTTATGACAAGATAATGAAAAAGTACAGTGACCCACAAGCAAGCGATGTAGTAGAAATACTGACAGAGTAAGTAGCTTACTGAAAAACTTCCCCACATTTAAGTCGTTGAAATTAAGATCCAATCATCACAAGCCAACATAAAATGTGTTTAAGTTGCTAGCTACATGCTTACTGAAAAAGCTTCCCAAATTTACTTCGTTGACGTTGGTTTGTCTTTGCAAACCTGTCATCTGATGTCTACTTACTGAAAGGTTTCTATGTCTGGTCATGAAGTTGGTGAATGAGTGTTCTCCTGCCATGGCATCTTCTGTCCATTTTGTTGGATTGGGCAACCCATAAAAGTTCACTACGTGAACCTGCAAAGCGAAAACAATAAATATACCTTATTTGGTAATGCAGCAAAAGTATTTGTTAGGCAATTAAGATCCAATCATCACAAGGCAACATAAAATGTGCTAAAGTTGCTAGCTACATGCTTACCGGTACTGAAAAATCTCCCCACATTTACTTTGTTGAAGTTAGTTTGTCTTTGCAAACCTGTTGCCTGACATCTTGCAAACCTAAAACAATAAATATAGCTTATTTGGTAATGCAACCAAGTATCTGTTAGGCACAGATGCTGGCTGTTATTGTGCTTACCTAATCTTGTACCTAATCTTGTAACCTAATCTTACTTGTATTTCACCAAGCGCTCGTGGCACCCCCCACGAAATGGCGCCCCGGGTCGCTGCCCTGTTCACCCGTGTCTAAAACTGCTACTGACTGGAGTCCTAGTATCCTACTCAAGGCAGTATGCAGTATGCCCAACTCTCTTTTCCTCTTTACACATCGGCCCAGTGAGTAAGCAGAGATGTGGAACCCCTCCGCTACCAGTCCGATTGATTGGCTTTCCTTACTACACCCCTTTTCCACCCTATGGGTCTTCGGTGTTTTTGTGGCCATTTTCTTGTGTCGTTGTGATTTCCCATTTCTGTCCTGCAGACAATTCTGTGCAGCTGAACCTGCTGATGAGTTACCCTGGCCATGATTGACCTTAATCGCTTACAGCTTTCTACTGGCCCCCACTGGAGTACTGGGCCTTTAGGCCTTTAACGCCTGGCCATGACTTCATTCAGGACAGCGATCATCTCAAGAGTGAGTGGTGTTGGAGGTGCTGTGGTGCAACGCGTAGAGCACCTGTACCATAAATGGGCAAGTGGAATGACCATCACTAGGGTTATGGGTGTGCTCTTACTGCCATACCAACGAGCCTGGCTCTTTGGTGTTGCGGTCAAAGTGCACGTTTGGTAGCCCGGAGACCTGGGTTTGAATCCCAGTGAGGTGACTTCTTCTCCTCTTCGATACAGATGTGACGCCCCCCTGTTTTACCTGTGAGGCTGTCTGAGTTCTCGTCATGGCCAGACGAGGCTCAGGTGCCTAGTTTGTGGTTCGAAAGACGGAAAAGCCCAAAAATATACTTTAAAGAAAAAAAAGAGTGAGTGGTGTTTTTCAGAGAGCTGTGTTCGGGAGCTGTCTGCTGTCTGCTGTTGTGTTTCGTGCTTTTGGGGAAGCATGTTGTTTTTGCCACCTCTGCCACACTACCTTTCCAGCTGGGCGAGCCTTTTTTTGGTCCCCGCCACCAACTTTGCTTTTCACCCCTCTCAGCGTGAGAGACTGGGATTACCGTGTGGCTGCTGAGGCCTACTGTGAAGACTCGACAGTTTTTTTGTGTGAAGCCATGTCTTTTGAAAGCCTTAGTTTTTTCCCCCTTTTCACTTTTTCTTTTACTCTTTTTTGTGTAAAAATAAACACTTTCTATATTTTCCACAATCCACAGTCTGTCTGAGTTCCTGAATTCCTTTGTTAAGTCTCAAATCCCTAACTTAACTTAACACAGGCCATCTGCAGGAGCTGTGCTGGCACTTTCCTATTCGCAGTGCTAAATCTGACGCATGGCATAAATAAAAGTCCACAAACAGGCTACGCAGCAAATACACACACACTCTCTCTCTCACACAGATACACACACACACTCTCTCTCTCTCCCTCTCTCTCACACATACACACACACACACACACACACACATACTCTCTCTCTCACACACACATACACACACAAATGCATATATTATGCAAACGTAACAATTTGGCAGATTTTTGGCAGATCTGGCAAACTGGCGGAATAGGAGAGCAGCCATAACATATTCACACCCGCACCTCTCACCTAACCAATCACAGGTCTGACTGCATATGCAGGCATTGGCCCAGTTTTTGTAAATAAAATACCCTAGATCATATGAGCCCGGTGACTTGTGTCATCAATGTTAAATTTACCATCAAGTTTGTAACATTTGAGCGCTCGTCTATTTCGCGATTTTTGATTTTTTTGTGTATGGGAGAAGTAGGTTTGCTTGTTGTTGTGACGTGAGGTGAGTATATTTGTTTGACTGTGTGTGTTTGGCATTGTACAGGCATTGGCCCAGTTTTGGTTTTTAAGCACATAGGTAAAAAAAGGACATATATAATATTCACTAATTCACACACCCGTGCCTCTCACCTCACCAATCACAGCTCTGAGTGCATATGCACTCTACATATGCAGGCATTGGCCCCGTTTTGGTGTTCAAGCTGTTACCACCCTTGCTTGTTGGGGAACGCAACATAAAGGGACACACCAACAAAACAGCTTAAATAAGGTGTTTTTATTTAAACAGCCAACACATCCAAAGTCTAGGGGGATTTAAGGCTGAATCTGGTGAAGTTGAAGATGGTAAAATGCCGGCAAATGTTCACTAATTTACACACCCGTGCCGCTCATCTCACCAATCACGGGTCTAAGTGCATATGCAGGCATTGGCCCAGTTTTGGTGATTGAGTGCACAGGTGAAAACACAGACATATGTCAAGTAGACTCATTTACACACCCGTGCCTCTCATGTCACCAATGAGCACAGGTGAAAACACAGACGTATGTCAAGTAGACTCATTTACACACCCGTGCCTCTCATGTCACCAATGAGTGCTTTAAGGGCACAGGTGAAAACACAGACGTATGTCAAGTTGTGTGATTCTCACACGCACATCCTGCTACAGGCACAGCACAAAAATATCAGTCCACAAACATGCTATGCATCAAACACTCTCTGTCTCTCTCTCCCATACACACACACACACACACAAACACAAACACACACACACACACACACATACACACAAACGCACACACTCTGCAAACGTAACAAACACAAACAGGCTATGCATCAAACACACTCTGTGAGAAAATAGTGTACTATATGTCTCTTCTGTCTTTCTCCAACACACACAAACACACACCACAACGCACGCGTGCACACACCCGCATACGGACGTACACCGACGTGTCTGGCACTTGCTAGTATCCTTGGTTGTACGGCGGATGAGTGACTTCATTGGACACTTTTGAGTAAAAGCATGAAAATTGGTACACATATCCATCGTGATAAGCTGATTAATATTAGATATGGAGGTGTCACGAAAAATGCTACATTTTGGCTGCCATTTGTACTTTTCATGCTTTTACACAATGAAGTCACTGAACTGCTGGAATGCTAGCAAGTGCACTACACTTCACTTTAAGAAATGGCCAGTGTTTAGCACCAAAAATTAGAGGTAAGATCGGGCCTAAAAAATCCAGCCCGACCCGACCCAGGCCCGCGGGTATTAAAGCCCGGCCCAGCCCGAGCCCGACCAATTAACTTGTTTGCAGGCCCGAGCCCGAAGCAAACCCGAAATTTCATATTTAGTTTAGTATCCACACATCGTTTTAGTATACATTTTTATAAACATATATTTTTTTTTTTAGAGAAGAGAGGAGCCTGGCCCGACCTGACCCGAACGTAATGATTAACATTTTAGGCCCGACCCGGCCCGAAATTTGAGTCGGGTCGGGCTCGGACTTGGGGTTGGGCTTAAGATCTTACCTCTACCGGAAATCTAAGAGTGGTGAAGTGGATTTTGGAGGCTCTCAATGATCTGCTCCGTACACTGACTTGCAGTGATGGGTAGAAAATCGTGACAGATGACACTCACCCAGAACACAACCTGTTCAGCTTCCTACCCTTTGGCACAGAACCACCACACTCACAATCAGCTTCATCCACCAGGCCGTCAGGATGCTGAGCCCCCTCCCCTCTCTCCCATCACCAACAGCTACACTCTCACCACCACACACTTTCACTCAAAAAGCCCTCCCCACACACAGAAATAAAGCCATAATAAAGCTCTTTGAGATTTCTTGATTGCCAGCTGACTCTGCCTGAGTTTATTTGATATCCGGACTTTTGAACCACAGGAGGATAACTTGATGTGACCTTGCTCACTAGATGGCTGAGAGAAGGATCTGGGAAAAAAATAAAATAACAATTGACTACTAATACACATATCTGCCATTATTACTCACACATCTTTTGGTAAAACCCTTACCGGAATGGCCAAACACCAAACACATGTATGCGTCTCTTTAAGGCAAAAAAACGTGAACCACGACTCATTTCGTACCTTTAAACTTAGTCAGGGAAAGAGCACCACCGTAAACAATGAACCAAATTGAGATACTACAGACAATGCATCCCTCAACGGGAAAGAATCGTTTTCAGAGCCTGCACTTTTCTTCCCATATTGTTCTCATCCAATTCTAGGATAATTTTCGGCAAGGCTTCAAATGTGCTCTTGTGTTCAGGAGGATAACACAAGTTAAGTGCGTAAACAAAGATGAGAAATACGGCCACTGCAAGTGGGATGTTCGGCAAGCAGTCAATTACAGTCACCCCTTCAAAAATGATTCCGATGTCCTCAGGACTGTCACCAGCTTCTGCACCTTCATGGCGGATCACGTAGATGGCATGGATGGCTTCTGGCAAAGCAGATTCGGTGTCAGCATCTTGTGCCTGAAAAGTAATTTGACAGATATATATATACATAAATATCTAACATGACATACATTTTACATTCTCAACCATCCATTTCAAATATGCTACCACAATACCAAATACACCAGGTGAAAAGTTTTAGACAAGCTCACATCAATTATTTAAACTTTATACATCTCGATCATGAACTATTCTATCTTGAATACTTTGAATACTTTGATATGTACAATGCACTTTTTGCCTGATGTATGACAAAAAAAGTATTAACTTGTCTTCAGTGAAAGCAATGTGACTGCTGGCATGACACTGACTAATATGACCCAGATGAATAAGATTCTTCAGACATGTTTGACTATTTGAATCGAAGACTTCAGTTAGGAGACAGTAAACTTGTCTTATGGAGCTGGGGTGTTACACCCTTAAGCTAAAAACTTCTCTCAGTTCTGGCATGATGTTAAGGAATCTGGAGTTATATCTTTGCATTGTTGGAGGAAGATATGACTACTACATCTGTCGTCACATGACGAAGTGTCACATTTCAAGGTATAAATTGACCTTTTGGCTAAGGCCCGCCATAGAATGTTTGATCAATGACAACGCAGCAAGGGTCCGACAGTGATCCCCTTGCTGCATTCTGTTGGTCAATCAACATTCTAGGGCCGGCCTTAGCCAAAGGTCAATTGCAGTGGTGGTAGTTGTGGTCCAATGTGTTCACAGACTAAAGGCATATTCAAGGCATATGTTTAGCTATGATTTCCTGAGTGATCGATTTGTTTGGCTGCAACATAGCAAAATGTTCTGCAGCAGACCTTTGGGTATGCTTGCTACTGTTTGGTAGGCATAACCATTTATCTACACCCCCGCCACCTGCCCCCAACACATACCATGTATTCCTTCAGCAGCTTTCCAGGGTCTTCATTGAAGTAGGTGCAAAGTCCCTTCAGGATGCATTCACGTCTGACATTAATGTCATTGTCCTATAGACAGAATAAACACACATGAACATCGATTTTCACTTAAAATTGCACACAGGTCTCCTGCCAAAACACGAATCGGTGCAAGACATACACACCACCCACTTCCCCAGCAAAGCTCTCAATCGTGACAGATGACACTCACCCAGAACACAACCTGTTCAGCCTCCTACCCTTTGGCACAGAACCACCACACTCACAATCAGCTTCATCCACCAGGCCGTCAGGATGCTGAGCCCCCTCCCCTCTCTCCCGTCACTGACAGCAACACTCTCACCACCACAGACTTTCACTGAAAAAGCCCTCCCCACACACAGAAAGTATCTGACTCAGGAACCCCTCCTCCACTGTGTGACTTTGCACCTTACCTGCACTACCTCACAAGAACTGATTGGACCTTTCAATATACAACACACAGCAGCTTCTGAATGCTGCTTCTATGATGACCTGACCAACTGCTCTAGACTGCCCTATTGTGTTAACCGTAAATTATTTCTCTAAATGTTTCAATTGTTATTCATTAATTCATGACTTTATTATTGCTTGTTACATTGTTATTGGTCCTGTCTTGCACTTAAATGTCCATATTGTTATGATGTCAGTCCTGTGTATGTCTGTCTTTAAATGGGATAGAGAAACATAATTTCAATTTCCTTGTATGACCTATGCATATGACGAAACTTACAATAAAGTTGACTTGACTGGAATATGCGAACCCATACTGGCAAACTAAGGGACAGTTTTCACAAGTTATTAATATGCTTAACGGCCATCAAACACCATAGACACATCACAGAATTCTTTCTCACACCCACTTTTTTTTTAATCTGCATTGACCCCCCCCCTCCTTTTTGGGGGACTATTTTCAGTACAAAAATTTAAATGAAATTCATGAGTACAACAAAACATGTTGTGTCTTGTACTGATATAGAAATCAAGGAAACATCCAAACAATACACACTTTCTTGGCAGAAAAAAACAAGATCAAATAAACATTCGTTGTACATTATACCTGGGTCATGGGTTTCATTAGTCTCTTGAGGCTTCGACCAACAGTTCCCCCTTTCCTGCTGAACGCCTTCATCAGATTTGGAGAATATGCATGCAGGTTGGAGGAGAACTTTGACTGCAAATTGACTGTTGTTATTCTTCTGAACTCTGCACACACCTATAAAACATAAAACACAAAACACAAACACAAAATGTATGTAGCTTACTTGTCTTTTTCACAGAAAAGAATAAAATAAAAAGAATAATAATCTCTTAAACCCCCTTAAGCAGTTGGTCTTGCAAGTTACCATGTCAAGGGAACTAGCTAGTTAGCACGTCCATACTGATCTGTAGTGTGTAGCTTAGCTTAGCCATCTTTCTTTGGGCTTCATTTGCATCGAACAGTAAAATTCACAAAGATTACAATTCCTCTTACAAACAAATACCAATTCTGGTGCTTATTTTGTTGGAAATGCAGCTGGAAATGTTTCCCTGACATGAAGAGAAAAGTAATCGAGCATGATTATTATTCAAATAGTACAGTAAATTTCTTCCTGTGCGACAGAAACTCACTAGCCGTCGCATAATTTGTGACGACATTTTTAGCACATTTCCGGGTGGGCCCTTTTGCCATAGACAGCAGAAGAAATGGACTGAGGGATAGTGTCGTTTTCACTGGGACTGGATGAAGCCGATTTTTCAGAATTTCGCTTGGTCACGTGTCCACTTTGGTCTACTGCGCATCCTAACTCCCCCCCGCACCCAGGGAAGATGTCATCGCGGCGAGCCAGAAAGACAGTGCGAGCCAGAAAAACAATCACATGGGTCCCTTCTGACGTGATGGCAAATCAGCCTTGTTGAATAAGCTGGAGCTGTGTACAGCTTGGTCCGAGTCGCATTGTTTGTGTTCACATTCACTCAGCAAGGGCCTGCCTTCAACGTGGGTTATTTCCTGCCTCTCAAGACTAGAGCTATTTTTGAAATGTGTGTCAATCACACATGTGGGATTGACAGATACAGGAGCTACAGTGGATTTGTCTTCATGCTCATGTATGTGTTCATGTATTCAATAGTCTGGAGGGGAAAAGCCTGAAAGATCTGCACATCCATTATTGACTAAACTAAAATGTGTGTGTGTGTGTGTGTGTGTGTGTGTGTGCGCTAGTGTGTCTGTCTGTGCCTGTCTGTAAAAAATGTCAGGAGATGACCCAAATACACATCACAAGCACTAAGGGATAAACAGAACCTTGATCTAAACAAATCTCTCAAAAGGAAGTTTCCAAACACACACACACACACACACACACACACACACACACACAATGACCAAACACAAACAGATGCAGGAAGGAAAGATTACATGTTGGTTATTATCTCCAGAATGATATGGTTTAGATTTTTTTCTTTATATTCACTAACCTCTTGCATGAAGATCACATGTCCATGCCCACTTCCAATGATGGAAATGTCTAAATACAAAAACAAAATCAAGTTGAGTTGAGAAAAAACGGCACACACAGGATTCCGGTGAACAGAACAGGCTAAATTTACACGTAACAACTTATCACAGACGAAGTGGAAAGGGAGGATACCTTGATGTGACCTTGTTTACCAGATGGCTGAGAGAATGATCTGAGAAAATAGCGGTCCGGCATTTATAATGTGTTGAACTATAAAACAACTGGGTCAGGGGAAAACAGGCAGTCCGACTTTGTGCCCGGCAGAGACACTTATCGGTTAGGGAATGATAATCGGTCCCAGAGCTGTGTAATGTTTTATCCACTTAGTGAATTTATGTATTAGAATAAACCATTTATTTGTAAAATGATCATTTGGACAGTGACGTTCTTTAAGGGAAAAGATTCGGCTAAGAATCACGATTTAGAAGACTCGCAACACCCCTCCTAATGAAAAACTGCCACTGACGGTTCTAGCCCTATTCTGAATGAGGCTAAGCTAATTGCAGATGCTAACCATGCTGTTGGCCCTGCTTAACATGCATTGTTTATTATTAACAGTCATCACTTTTTGGTAATTCAGGTAATGGGCACTTTGCTATTTCTTGTGGGGTGTTATCACTAAGTGTCACTAGCAAGCCCCTTCCTCTGAAAGATGGCTTAACACCGCTATCACAAAGACCTTAGCGATGATTTAGACACGGTTGGGCCTGTTGAAGTGTGTACCCTGCTGAGGATGCATGTCCTCTTTTGGGCCCAGAACGATCCTGAGGACACCGTCTTTCATGCCTGTCTTTCATCCCTGTCTTTTGGAGCATCAGCAGATGTATCTATCTTAAGTGTACTTTTACTTTATTTTTTTCTTTATATCTATCTATCTATCTATCTATCTATCTATCTATCTATCTATCTATCTATAAACCTACCTGTCTGTCTGTCTGTCTGTCTGTCTGTTACCATCAATGCAGAGAGAGAGACAGATCTACCTAACTATCTTTTTTTGTCTCCCTGACAGAGACAAACAGAACAAAGAGGGCAATTATATATCATCATCCCTGAACGGGAGAGAAGGGACACAAAGTTGAGTCACGAGAGATAAATGAATGCAGGTACATATTTAATAATATGTTTTCAGAGTTTATCCAATTTAGAAAAATACAGCCTCGCTAACTAAACAAAACAGATGCTTAGGATCACAGTGAGGCCTCTTCAAGTGAGCTTAAAATACTCTAGTGTCGCCTTCAGGGAGGTCTCACTCACATCAGCAGCTGTAATCACAGACACACACACACACACACACACACACACACACACACATACACGCACACACATACACAGGCAAACACACACACACACACACACATACACACACACACACACACACATACACACGCACGTCTGTAATTGTACACACACCGACACACCTGCTTCACACACACACACACACACACACTACCACACACACATACACAGACAAACACACACACACACACACACAGACAAACACGCACGCACGTCTGTAATTGCACACACACCGACACACCTGCTCCCAGGTGAGGTGGTGTGATGGAGCTGGATGTGAGATGGCCCTTGAGTGACCCTGGAGTGCAGGTGGTGATAGAGGGAGCAGAGGAACAGGGGGGCATGGGGAGGGGGGGGGGGGGTGATACCTTGGGGAGGGGAGAAGGGGAATCAGAGAAAGGGGGGGGGGGGGGGGCTTAAGGAGGGGGGGGGGGTCATACCTTGGGGAGGGGAGAAGGGGAATCAGAGAAAGAGGGGGGGGGGGGGGGCTTAAGGAGGGGGGGGGGGTCATACCTTGGGGAGGGGAGAAGGGGAATCAGAGAAAGAGGGGGGGGGGGTGATACCTTGGGGAGGGGAGAAGGGGAATCAGAGAGGGGGGGGTGATACCTTGGGGAGGGGAGAAGGTGAATCAGAGAAAGAGGGGGGGGGGGCAGGAGGCGCAGAGAGAGGGAGAGAGCGAGAGAGAGAAGGGGGGGCAGAGAGAGGGGTAGAGAGAGGAGGGAAGAGAAAGAGAGAGAAAGAGAGGGGGAAGAGAGAGAGAAAGCGAGGGGGAGAGAAAGAAAGAGAGAGTGGGGGAGACATAGAGAGAAAGAGAGAGGGAGAAGAGACAGAGGGGGGGGGAGAGAGAGAAGGGAAAGCACTGGAACTGAAAGTGAGAGAAAAAAGAAAACGAGAGATAGAGAGATAGAGGGAGAGAGAGAGGGAAAGAGAAGGCACTGGAACTGAGAGAGTGAAGGAGAATAAGAGAGAGGTGAACTATGGTCAAGAGAAGAAAAGCAGGATCTGAGAAAATAGCAGTCCGACATTTGAAATGTGTTGAACTATAAAACAACTGGGTCAGGGAAAGACAGGCAGTCCAACTTCGTGCCCGGCTGAGACACTGCTATCGGTTAGGGAATGATAATTGGACCCAGAGCTGTGTAATGTTTTATCCACTTAGTGAATAAGAGAGAATGGCCAAGAAAGGGAAAGCTTGCATGGGAAAGAACTGATCTGATCTATCTATCTATCTGTCTCTGTCTGTCTGCCTGCCTGCCTGCCTGCCTGCCTGCCTGCCTGCCTGCCTGTCTGTCTGTCTGTCTGTCTGTCTGTCTGTCTGTCTGTCTATCTATCTATCTGTCTGTATATTACCATCAATGCAGAGAGAGAGACAGATCTATGTACCTACCTAACTATCTTTTTTTGTCTCCCTGACAGAGACAAACAGAACAAAGAGGGCCAATTATACATCATCATCCCTGAACAGGAGAGAAGGGACACAAAGTTGTGTAAAGAGAGATAAATGACGGAGAATGAGGGAGGGGTGAGCTATGGTCAACAGAGGGGAAGCAGGACAGAAAGAGTCGGGGAGGGAGGGAGAGAAAGAAGGGGAGAGGGAGGGAGAGAAAGAAGGGGAGAGGGAGGGAGAGAAAGAAGGGGAGAGGGAGGGAGGGAGAGAAAGAAGGGGAGAGGGAGGTAGGGTGAGCTAAGGTTGAGACAGAGTGAGAAAAAGAGATAAAGAGAGAGAGAAGAGGAAAGGAACTCACTACATTGACCTACATAAATTGGTAACACTTTATTTCAAAGTGTCTACATAACAGTGTAATGAGCATGTTATAAACATGACATAACACGTGTTATAAACATTAATGACACTTCAGTCATGTTTATGGCTGTTGCCTTCAAGTGTCATTTAGTTTTTATAATGTTGATAAATGTGCTGTAGCTGTGCCTGTGTCTCGTAAAGACTGTTTCCCTTCCAAACAAAACTAACAACTAATAACCAACTCTTTTTCACTAGGTGCCTCATGCTTGTGTAAGGAAGTATGTGTCTCTGTAGTGTCCCTGCTCTGGGAAACTTACTTAGGCACATGCATCTCCTTCTGTGAATGTGGGTAGTCTGCTTACTTTGTGTTTCTCTACCCCTCTGTTAGCTTATCATTGTAAGTTGCTTTGGATAAAAGCATCTGTTAAGTGTAATGTAATGTAGTGTATGTAGTGTAGTGTAATGTCATACAATGTAATATAATGTAGTGTAGTGTAATGTAATGTAATGTAATGAATAAATTGCTGCTCGGCATCAGCAATGCCCAGTGCCTGTGGGGACAGGTTACCTATTACCTGTACCTGTATCAGCTCAGGTGTAAAACTGCTACCTTGCTGACTCTCAGGGAGAGAGTGGGAGAGGCGGAGTTATTCCAGACACATTGACTTTTACACACACACACACACACACACAAACTTGATGTCTCTGACTTGAGCCGTGTGTGTGTGTGGTCCACCATATTAAAGAAATATGAGTAGAGTTCATCCTCAAAGACCCCACACCCTTTCATGACGCTGTGTGTGTGTGTGTGTGTGTGTGTGTGTGTGTGTGTGTGTGTAAGAGAGAGAGAGAGAGAGAGAGAGAGATTGTGTGTGTGTGTGTGAGAGAGAGAGAGAGTGTGTGTGAGAGAGAGAGAAAGAGAAAGAGAGAGAGAAACTCTGGCATCAAAAAAGGAAGGCAGACAAGATTGGGATTGATCTACAGTAGATAGAAAGCACACAATGAGGGTGACAGCCGATAGATCAGTGCAGCAACATGACAGATGGAACAGAAGTGAGGAATGATGAGAGAGAGCAGGGGAGGAGCTCTGTGTCAGCTACACATGAACTCACCAAGAAGAGCTGGCAGATTTCTCTCAGGCTGATTTCACATTTGTGCAAACAATCAGAAATAAGGACAAAGTTCTGGGTAGGAAAAGAAACAGAAAGAGTGTCTGTGTGTGGGTGTGTGTGTGTGCGTACATGCGTGGGTGGGTGCGTGTGTGTGTGTGCATGGGTGCTTGTGTGTGTGCGTGCATGCGTGTGTTCCTGCGTGTGTGTGATCTGTGCGTGTGTGTGATCTGTGTGTGTGTGTGTGTGTGTGAGTGTATGTGTGAGAGTGTGTGTGTGTGTGTGTGTGTGTGTGTGTGTGTGTGTGCATCACATGTGTGATGAGTGTAATTGTTTGGACAGTCCTTAGCCTGACATATGAGCCCATCCAGCTGCTTCATATCATGCCTGCCCTTTGCCTTCAGTATTTGTCATGGTTGTCACAATGCAGTGTGTGTGTGTGTGTGTGTGTGTGTGTGTGTGTGTGTGTGTGTGTGTGTAGCAGGTAATTAACAGAGGGAAATGAGAGCAGGCAGTAAATGAGCAGCAGCAGAAGGCCCACGCGAAAAGGATGCAGGCACCACACACACCCAGACACAAAACAGACAAAGAAGAAGAATAAAGGAGAAGAGAGAGGATGAGAGAGAGAGAGCAAGAGAGAGAGAGAGAGAGAGAAAGAAAGAGAGGGACCCCTCGTTAGATAGAGGGACAATGTACATTTCAATGAACATTTAAAAAATAAAATGTAAATACACCCAATCATGGGCAAAAGGCTAATTTCCAGGGGAAGGGGGAGTAGGAGTGCAGAAGGGCAGAGAGTGAGGATCTGCTGCACTGATGAAGGAATGAGGACAGAATGAGGGGACTGGGAGCTGTCCAGCTGTGGTGGTGCTGAAACAACTCTGCTCTATCAGGGGCTGAATGGCTGTGTGTGTGTGTGTGTGTGTGTGTGTGTGTGTGTGTGTGTGTGTGTGTGTGTGTGTGTGTGAGAGAGAGAGAGAGAGAGAGAGAGAGAGAGAGAGAGAGAGATAGAATGAAAGACAGAGAAAGACAGAGTGTGTATGTGAGAGAAAGAGAGACAGTGTGTGTGTGTGTGTGTGTGTGAGAGAGAGAGAGAGAGAGAGAGAGAGAGAGAGAGAGAGAGACAGTGTGTGTGTGTGTGAGAGAGAGAGAGACAGTGTGTGTGTGTGTGAGAGAGAGAGAGAGAAAGAGAGAGAGACACAGAGAGACAGTGTGTGTGTGTGAGAGAGAGAGAGACAGTGTGTGTGTGTGAGAGAGAGAGAGAGACAGTGTGTGTGTATGTGTGTGTGTGAGAGAGAGAGAAAGAGAGAGAGAGAGATACAGTGTGTGTGAGAGAGAGAGAGAGAGACAGTGTGTGTGTGAGAGAGAGAGAGAGGGAGAGAGAGAGAGAGAGACAGAGAGGGAGGGAGAGGGAGAGAGAGAGACGGAGAGGGAGAGAGAGGGAGAGAGACAGAGAGAGGAGGAGGAGGAGATAGAGCAAGAGAAGGACAGAGGGAGAGAGAGAAAGAGAGAGAGAGAGAGAGAGGTAGAGGGGTAATTGGTAATAAAAGTAGGATGGGCTTGTCTATTCCCACAGAAAGCCTATTTACCAAAGCTAGTGAAATATCTGCCTCTTGTACGGCAAGTCTCTGATGTGTCTGATGAAAGTCTGTTTCTTGAGTTCATATGTGGCAGTGTGCGTCATAGCCATAATAACATGGCCACTAGGGGGGCCACAGCAGTTTAAACAGAGAACAATCCCACACATCCCGACTGACTTCTTGTTTAGTGATATAAACACTGTACTCGCTGTTTGAAAGGAATTTATGCAGGTATTTCAGGTGTGCATGGTATGTGGGCACTGGATGTGGGTACCGGATATTAGGATGGGAAGGAATTTTTCCATATTGTAAATATGTAAAAATACTTTCTTCATCTTTCCTCCTCTCATTCCAGCATTCCTGGCCACACAAAAAATTAAGTATTAGGTATTGTGTGTGTGTGTTTGTGTGTGCGTTTGTGTATGTGTGTGTGTGTGAGTGTGTGTGTGTATATCTGTGTGTGTGTGTGTGTGTGTGTTTGTGTGTGTGTTTGTGTGTGTGTGTGTGTGTCTGTGTGTGTGTGTGTGTGGCCAGGGCAAAATATCCTCTTATTTTCTGTAATACACCTACAGGGATTAAGGACATTAATCATCCTCACAAGACAAGAATGTGTAAAAACAGCCACATATGAGATGTGTACGTGCATCTGTGTGTGTGTGTGTGTGTGTGTGTGTGTGTGTGTGTGTGTGTGTGTACATGTGTCAGACAAGGGTGATTTTAATGCAAGCGGAGGACGGTTTATAATTTCCATTTCATTTAAATGTGGAAAGTTAAGTACCTCTTGGGTGGCAGCAAATGGAAAGTTTACTGCTGACATCACTCAGGTCAAGTCAAGTCAAATCGGGTTTATTTATATAGCACATTTCATACACAAAGGCAGTTCAATGTGCTTAAGAAAACTAAAAGCAAAGAACAATACAAAAGCATAAAAGATAAACAAAAGTGCTGCAAGATAAGTATAAGGTAAATGCAAGACATATTAACTAAAAGCAAAGAACAATATGTAAAAGCCTGAAATGTAAAATACGTAAAATAATAAATGAATTAAAGGTAAATGACTAGCAGAAAGCATCCGAGAACACTTTGGTCTTAAGTCGAGATTTGAAACTTCCAACAGTAGGAGCATTTTTGATGTCTTCTGGAATTTGGTTCCAAAGCTGAACTGCATAGCAGCTGAAAGCTGTTTTACCACCTCTTGTTGTGACAGCAGGTTTTACCAACAGATGTTTCTGCTGTGATCTTAAATTCCTAGTTGGTGCACACCAAGGTTTTTAACAGTATCTTTTGCTTTAAGCCTTTTAGTCTCAAGAGCACTGGAGATCCTTAGTCTTTCTTCATTTTTCCCAAACACAGTTATTTCAGATTTGTCTGTGTTCAGCTGAAGAAAACTGTGTGACATCCAGTTGTTTATTTGGTCAGTACACCCATAGAAAGACTCAAGTGTGGCATAGTCCAGTGATAGAGCTAAGTAAACTTGGGTGTCATTAGCAACCACTTTGAGTAGCTCTATTTACAATGTGGTGGGTCACAACAAGCAGTATATGCACGCAGCATTCCAAGACGTGAAATTCAACTCTCATGGTTTTACTGGTCATTGAAGGGTCGAGCTAACCAAAACGAGCGGATCAGAGCAGGCTAAACCTATCTACGTCACTGGGTCGTAAGCCCCGCCCAGAGACATGTATGGCACGCCAACATCCTAGAGGAAGAACATTGGACAGAAGCTAGGTGAGCGAAAGACAGCGAATTTGCCCAATCAGAGGTGCCTTAATGACACGTCATGGATATTCACGAGGGACACCGGAAAAGCCAGTCGTTCAACCACTAGACCTGTTCTAGCTTACAGAAAACAGCGTCAAGCAAGAGAACTAGGACATATTTTTTCACAGAAATGACGCACAATGCATTCAACCATAGTGGCGACAGAAATATGAATAAAAATAACGATGAAAGGACCCCTTTAATTGAGTTGTTCTTGATGATTTGTCCAAGCCGGAGCATATAGAGATTGAATAGTAATGGACCAAGGTCTGACCCCTGAGGGACAACACAGGTACCAAGGTTTCCAATGGCAACAAAAAAGCTCCGTTGTTGTAAGTATGATTTTAACCAATTGATAACTATCAAGTGAATAACAAGTGAATTCAACACAATGTCCCAGTCGATGCAGTAGTATGCAGTGATCAACAGTGTCAAAAGCTGCGCTAAGATCCAGTAACACCAAGACTGATGTTTTGCCAGCATCAGAATTATGACGTATATCATTTATGAGAGCTGTTTCAGTGCTGTGATTGGCACAGAAACCTGACTGAAACTTATCAAAGCAACTATTTGATGTCAGAAAGGCAGTTAAATGATTAAAGACTATTTTTAAATTATTCTTCTGATAAATGGTAAATTAGATATGGACACTGTTAAGCACTGGAACATCAAGGTTATTCTTTTTGTGTAAAGGCTTTACAACTGTTTTGTTCAGTCTGTAGTGATGTATTTATAATCTGAAAGACATCTGTTGATATTAGGTGAAGAACAGATTTGAAAAAAGTTGTCTGCAAAATCTGCAGTTTAGATGTGGATGAACTGAGATTTTGTACAAAAGTATCATAAATTAATTAAGCTAAATGCTGGCATGAGGCTGAGGTCCCCTCACTGTTGCCAATGGTTTGCATCTGTTTGCAATTGAGAAGCTATATTCAGTTGTATTTTATTAACTTTTTCCTTTGAAAAAAGATTTAATAATAAATCTGTTTAGCTTTACGACATTTTCTTTTAGTCTTTCTACACTCTATCTTTAGCAGTTTAACCATTTAATTTAGTGCTGCTTGTCAGTGACTCTTTTGAATTTTAAAGGAGCAATACAGTCCATAATATGTGTTGTCTTTGAACTGAAATTTGTCATTAAATCGTCTGCACAGTCTGATGGTTGACTTGAGGTCTGTAAGAGTGCCTGCTCAAAAGGAAGACCTGTGTCATTGTTTATGACTCTCCTTCTTTCAGTCATAAACTTGTTCGAAATGTGATGGGACATACAGGCATCAAAGAAAACACAGAAATGATCCAATCTCAGTCTTTACGGAACATAACACCCGGAGGCTTTTCCAAAAACAAATGTCGAAAAAAAAGCATCCTCAACCACAGAGTCAGCTGCACAGCTTTGATAACATTACTGGCGTTGCCAGTGCTTACAGCTAGCCAGGATGTCCTGGAGGGCCTCAGCTATATGCTAGCCAGTAAGTGTGGTCTTGGGGAAAGTATGGTTTGAATCCAAACCATCTCCAAACACCTGAGCCATTGTTTTTTTAAACTACTAATTCTTAGTCAACTGTTTGACCTTTGTCGTAAACTGCATGTTGCCCCTCACTGCATGATTTGAATGAGGGGGGAGGGGGGGAGGGTTGTGCACATACTGGAAGAGAGGAAGTTGCATTACAGTTATAAGCTACAGGTAGGAAAAAAGGAAAACTGACAGACATCTTAAAGCCGTCTTAAAGCTGTGTGATTTTTCAAGTTGTCTATTAAGAATTTAATTTTTTTTTTCATTTACAAGTATTACCTCATTACCTCAGTAATTACCCACATCAAAAATCACAGTCCTCTAGTAGGCTTTGCATTCGTCATTTATATATACATAAGGTTTTACTGGTCATTGAAGGGTCGAGCTAACCAAAACGAGCGGATCAGAGCAGGCTAAACCTATCTACGTCACTGGGTCGTAAGCCCCGCCCAGAGCCATGTATGGCACGCCAACATCCCAGAGGAAGAACATTGGACAGAAGCTAGGTGAGCGAAAGACAGCGAATTTGCCCAATCAGAGGTGCCTTAATGACACGTCATGGATATTCACGAGGGACACCGGAAAAGCCAGTCGTTCAACCACTAGACCTGTTCTAGCTTGCAGAGGACAACCAGCTGAAGACAACTCCACATTTTCCGTTTTTATGTTTACTGGCAGCATGCGAGCGGAAGCTGGGCACAAACTCACAGGGGGATCACAGCTTGGGAGAAACAATTGATGGTTTTGAAAATTCAAGATGGATGATCAATTATGTTATCGAACAAATGATGAGCAGGGTCCATCACCATGAAAACAGAAAAAAGAAAAAAATAGAATGAAACCGGCAACACTCCAGCATGTAAATATAAGGAGCTAATGAAGGAAAGGTACTTACAACTGCCTGCTTTCTTCTCGACAGATAATTCAAACAAACTAAATTCAAAGTTTTTATTTCCTCAAAGCTTAGTAAGCATGTTCAGCCGATATACTGCTGTATTCGTTGTAACATTCACCTGTATCATAGGATGGCATTTCTGCAAACTGATGGGAAAAGTGTCGAAAGGTTGATGTTATCTGGCTGACTGCTTGCTGTTAGCATTACAAAACAAGCAAAACCTAATGGGATGCCAACTTGGAAGGAGTTTTTCAAGGTTGCATTCATGTCAAATAAAACAGTTGTATGATATCCATGATGAGAAAACAATAGCAATTTTACCGTCTTGTACCTGATATTATTGGCTGTAAAAAAGCGTCAAGGTGAATCTTGGCACTCCTTGTAACCCAGACATTGAGGGTGCTAACTGAGGTGCCAACACTTCGCAGATGGGAGATGTGGGGTGGAGGGTGGAGGATGGGGGGTTGGAGGATGGGGGGTGGGTTGGCCATAGAGCCGGGCTTCTTTTCAACAGCTGCCAAAATGATAGATTGCTCTAAACTCCATGCTTGATGACATCTCAATGACATCTCTCCATATCATGTAAGAAGGAAGGAATTTTTCAAGGTGGCATTCCCTTTATGTCGAATAAAATGGTTGTATTATATCCATGACGGGAAAACAATAGCAATTTTACCATCTTGTACCTGATATTATGGGCTGTAATCTTATAGTGTCTTATAGTGTCTTGTAACCCAGACATGACATCTCGATGACATCTCTCCATATTGCGTATGTTCTGCACTTGGCTACTGTAGAAGGAAATGAGCACTGAGAAAAGGGGCAGACTAAAGAATAATATTCAACCGTTTGCAGTATTCCAGCTCACCACTAGATGGCAGAAATTCTTACACATTGAGGCTTTAATATAATTTAAACACAACATAAACTATGTCAATATAAAGGACATTGTCTGATCTTATATCTCGTATGAAAATGTAGCGATATATTTTAAAATGTCAATGTACCGCCCGCCCTAATAGATAGACAGACTGATTGGTTGACTGATTTGTTGATGAATAGATTGGTTGATTGATTGGTTGATTGATAGGTTGGCTGATTGAATGATTGATCAAGTACAATGAAACTATAAATTTATTTGTTATTTTGTTTGAAGATATAGTGACACATAAGCACATATGTGTTACTGTCTCTCTCTCTGTCAATCAGTCTATCTATCTCACGCCCCAACAGACTAATACCATGATGCCATAGCTGATGCTGCTTGGCCCTAATAGATTGATTGATTGACTGATTGATTGATTGATTTACTTTATTAATTCCTCAAGTACGATGAAACTGGTCTCTATCAGTCTATCCATCTCGCGCCCCTACAGACTGATACCATGATACCATACCTGATACCGCTCGGCCCTAATAGATTGATTGATTAATTGATTGATTGATTGATTGATGGATTCCTCAAGTCCAATGAAACTAGTCTCTATCAGTCTATCTATCATGTGCCCCTACACACTGATGCTATGTCCTCCGCACAGTGCAGACAGCAAACCACCTGTAGGGCTGGCTGGCCAGGGAAGATGTCATCACGGCGAGGGCTACTGTTCCAGTGTAAGCCAGAAAAACAATCACACGGGTCCCTTCTAACGTGATGGCAAATCAGCCTTGTTCATTAAGCTGGAGCTGTGTACAGCTTGGTCCAAGTTGCATTGTTTGTGTTCACATTCACACAGCAAGGAGCTGCTTTAAAGATGGGCTATTTCCAGCCTCTCAAGACTAGAGTTATTTTTGAAATGTGTGTGTCAATCACACATGTGGGATTGACAGCTACAGGAACATGGGGAGATTTTTTTTGTGTATTTGTGTTCATACTCATGTATGTGTTCATTTATTCAATAGTCTGGAGGGGAAAAGCCTGAAAGAACTCTGCAACCATTATTGACTAAACTAAAATGCATTTGTGTGTGTGTGTGTGTGTGTGTGTGTGTGTGTGTGTGTGTATGTGTATGTGTGTGTGTGCCTGTCAGGAGATGACCCAAATGCACATCACAACCACTAAGGGATAAACAGAACCTTGATCTACTAAACAAATCTCTCAAAAGGAAGTTTCCAAACACAGACACACAATGAGCAAACACAAACAGATACAGGGAGGACACACACATAGAACAGGAACACCAACAAAAGGCAATTGAGAGGCGGAGACAATGGGAACACCAAAAAAAAAAAATTAAGCAATTAAGGGTGGAGACATCAGGAGCCTACGATGGGACATAGGAAAATAAAACAAAGCCAGCAACACATAACAACAACACATAAAAAACCAATGTGCAAAAACCACAGAACAAAACAGTCTTGGTTGTGATCAGAGTGTGTTACATGCAGCACTGGCTTGTAGGAAATCCACATACTTGAACACAACGACAGTTTGGAGGGTTGGGCTTTACAATATGTTACCTTTCAGGTAATTTTCCTTTGAGTATAACTGCTGGCATCATCTGGCAAAAGCAGACAACCCAGCCTGCAGAAACTCATTTCAGGGAGGTCAACAACCCCCTGAACCCCCTGGTTTATTACATATTATTTTATATTATATTATATTATATTATATTATATTATATTATACTATATTATATTATGCTATATTATATTACAGGATTTACCGTCCACACCAAATGTCAAGCACAGTGGAAATGCAGGGTAGTATGAGCCTACAGCACAAGCATTACTTGAGTATGAAATGTACAGACTATTTTCTCCTTTGCGTTACATTGTACTCGATTATGGTCTGCCTCTAAATCGATTATTAATTGTCTGCATCTTCACTAGATGCGTCCTGATTAGATGATTAATTTTAATACCCTTCTTGAAGACTCCGTTTGTTCATTTATTTTCTCAAAACCTTTTTTGCAAGTCACCATTTCAGGGTTTTTGTTTTTCATCAAAATGTCACACTTGGATACACCACACATGGATGACTCGAGGAGTGCAGAAGCCATCCTCAGGCAGCCTGCACCAATCTATCTGTCTGTCTTTCTGTTTGCCTTCCTGCCTGCCTGCCTGGCTGCCTGTGTCTGAAAGCTGACGAATGACTTATCGGATGGGGTGTAAACGGTGATCAATGATCGATGTGTCTTTTAAAATCGGTTTAAAACGGTGAGCTCAGGACGCAGGCCACCAGGAGACCGAAGTGACACTTTCTGACGCGGGTGGTGTTGCCAAGGGAGACAGTGCTGCTCCACGTTCGCTGCACATGATGACCTTGGCCAAGGTCAGTGTGTAGGGCAAAAGAGTCTCTATATACGGTAAAGACATTATGAACACAGGGTAAACCAGTAACAACATCATGAACACAGGGTAAACCAGTAACAACATCATGAACACAGGGTAAACCAGTAACAACATCATGAACACAGGGTAAACCAGTATCAACATTATGAACACAGGGTAAACCAGTAACAACATTATGAACACAGGGTAAACCAGTATCAACATTATGAACACAGGGTAAACCAGTAACAACATTATGAACACAGGGTAAACCAGTAACAACATTATGAACACAGGGTAAACCAGTATCACTAAGTAAGCATACTTTATTACTCGTTGTTAATAGTAACATTATGAACCCAGGGTATCACTAAGTAAGCATACTTCATTAGTGGTTATTATTATCTTGTTGTTAGTATCTGACAAAGCTTCTTAGCTAATTAGTCAGCAGTCTGGGTCCCCACCCATGTCAACAGCAAATCTGCAATTTGTGGTGATGGGGGGACCTATTAGTGGCTCGTAAGAAATCCGCATACTTGAACACAAAGACAGTTTGGAGGGTTGGGCTTTACAATATGTTACTTTTCAGGCAGCCTGCACTAATCTATCTGTCTGTCTTTCTGTTTGCCTTCCTGTCTGCCTGCCTGGCTGCCTGTGTCTGAAAGCTGACGAATGACTTATCGCATGGGGTGTAAACGGTGATCGATGATCGATGTGTCTTTTAAAATCTTGCACAGTGACACAGGCCACCAGGAGAACCAAGTGACACTTTCTGATGTTGCCAAGTGGGTGGTGTTGCCAAGGGAGACAGTGCTGCTCCATGTGAGCTGCACGTGCGGTCCCCTGATGACCTTGGCCAAGGTCAGTGTGTAGGGCAATAGAGTCTCTATATACGGTAAAGACATTATGAACACACGGTAAACCACTATCACTAAGTAAGCATACTTTATTATTGTTGTTGTTATTGTTGTTAGTATCTGGCAAAGCTTCTTAGCTACTTAGTCAGCAGTCTGGTGTAACTAGCAAGCCCCTTCCTCTGAAAGATGGCTTAACACAGCTATCACAAAGACTGTAATGACCTAGGGGAGTCACCACAATATCAAAAGAATGGGGGAATGATGGAAAAAGAGCGAGAGATCTTCTGTCGGGTGACGCTCGTTTTAAAGGAGAGGCTCCGCCTGCGCGCCGGTGGAAGCCACAGTCCAATTAGAAGCGGCCCGCCCCTTGCACACCCCTGTGCTGGAAGACAGTCTGGGAGACGCACCATACAGAGAAAAACAACAAGCATTACAAAAAAAACTCACGGCCGTCACAAAGACGTTAGCGATGATTTAGTCAAGGTTGGGCGTGTTGAAGTTTGTGTACCCTGCTGAGGATGCATGTCACATCCTTTGTTTTTATTTAGCTTTTTTTCCTGCATTGTCTGTAGCCAGACCATGGTTTAAGTATACTAACATACAGCTTTAACTAGTTCAATGATTATTTTAACATCTCTTACCTCACTGTAAATATAGTCAAGCAATACCCTAAGATGGCCCCACGAATATCCAGCAATCATTGATTTGGCCCCACCAATAATTTGGGCCCCTCAAAAAAAAAAAAAAGAAAAAGAAAAGAAAGCGGCACAGAAATGGTTGAATTAAGTTCTCTACAGAAGTCCTAACACATACGGTCAACGTGATTGGCTGTGGCCTGCATCACATGACCCTCAGTTTGGTGTTAGCAGCGCCAAGACTAGAAGCAGAACTTGTCTAAAGTGAGTGGCAAGTAAAGGGGCGAGTGGCGAGCAATGGCAGCAATAGCAGGGGGTTAATAGGTCCCCACCAATGTCAACAGCAAATCTACAATTGCTAGATGAGCGTGTGAACACAGCGGTTTGGTTGACACTTCCTGTTTACTCAGTGTTCTGTCCTCTTTTTAGAGACACTTTGACATTCACAGGAGCGGTAGAACACACGTTGGCCTAAAGCTCTATGGAACACGTTTGTTACTGGGGTTAATAGGTCCCCACCAATGTCAACAGCAAACCTACGCCTCTGCTCTCACCTAATTTAGCGTTCAGGCCTCTAACTGAGACATGCCTAATGAGGTAATCACTGAGGGTAATGTAGAAAGAAAGAAAGAAAGAAAGAAAGGGGGACGGTGGAGTGAAGAGAAAGAGAGAGATGAGAACACAGATAAAGAGAGAGAGATAGGTAAAGGGGAGAGGGAGAGGAGAGATAGAGAAGAGGGAGGTGATAGTGAAAGAGGAGAGAGAGAGAGAAAGTGTTATGATTACCGAAGAAGAAAAGAAACTCAACCACTCAACCCTCCCCTCATGTCTCCATGTCCACAGTCCCACTACAGCTGGTTTGGCCTTGTGCCAGCACATGCTAGCGTGTGGCTTTTCTGTGTGTGTGTGTGTGTGTGTCTGTCTGTGTGTGTGTGTGTGATCGTGAGTGTGTGTGTGTGTCTGTCTGTGTGTGTGATCGTGTGTGTGTGTGTGTGTCTGTCTGTGTGTGTGATCGTGTGTGTGTGTGTGTGTGTGTGTGTCTGTCTGTGTGTGTGATCGTGTGTGTGTGTGTGATTGTGATCGAGTGTGTGTGTGTGTGATCATGTGTTGATGACTCATGCAACAACAGTATATCACCCCCTATACACTCTGCCTCAATCATCTGTGAGGCACGGGACGCCATTTTTGCCTTTTTGCTGCTCAAAGTGTTCTACAGGCGAAAAGACTACATGGAACTTTTCACTGCATCACCCCCCTTCACACACACACACACACACACATGTATACAAAAGCTCTGTTCTGGGCTGGCCAGTAATTTGGGTGGTAAGAAGAACGGAGGTAATCTAGCCCTCATGTGTGTGCGTATATGTGTGTGTGTGTGTGTGTGTGTGTGTGTGTGTGTGTGTGTGTGTGTGTGTGTGTGTGTGTGTGTGTGCGTATATGCTTATATGCGTGTGTGTGTGTCCTAAGTCATGATGTGTATGTGTGTGGGTGTCCTAAGTCATGATGTGTGTGTGTGTGTATGAGTGTGCGTATACGCTTATGTGTGTGTGTGTGTGTGTGTGTGAAGGTGGGGGCGGTGCAGTGACAAATTCCATGTAGTCTTTTCTCCTGTAGAGCACTTTGAGCAGCAAAGTGAGTGTGTGTGTGTGTGTGTGTGTGTGTGTGTGTGTGTGTGTGTGTGTGTGTATTGGCTGTCCTGATATCTACCACCTCAGCAGGAGCAAGAGAAGAATATGTGTATTTTGGTCTGTGCTGCTTTTCAATTTGTTTCCCCCACGCCTCCCCTCTCCTGCTGTCTGTCACACACACACACACACACACACACACACACAGGTTTAGAATGTATTTTCTCAGAGCTTCAGGTGATGTGTTGTGTGTTTACCTACTCTGGGCCGGGATTAGCGGTGTGCATGGACCAGAACAAATTTAGAGATTTGGCTCTCCGCACCTTCTCTCTCTCGTTTACACACACACACACACACGCGCACACACACACACACACACAAGCATATATACATTCACACACACCCACACAGACACACACACACACACACACACTATCACATTCTGGCTCCGTTTCACTCCCATTATTTCATGTTGAGGTACTGTTAGCAAAGCACGCCATACCTACACACACACACACACACACACACTCACACACACACAGCACATACACACACAGCACACAACACAAACACACCATAGAATATGAAATGATATACTTCTCTGTCTCTCTCACCCACACACAGACATACTAGCATGCTTGCATGCATTCAGGGGCTATCTCTCTCTCCTTTACACACGCACACACACACACACACACACATACCGGCATGCATGCATGCATTCAGGGGCTATCTCTCTCTCCTTTACACACGCACACACACACACACACACACATACCGGCATGCATGCATGCATTCAGGGGCTATTCGCGGTGCTGTGCTCTGAGGGCATTCGCTCTTATCTGGGACAGCAGGTTAGCTCGGCACCCACCCACACACACACACACACACACATGCTAACACACACACACACACAGCAGGTTAGCTCGGCACCCACACACACCCACAGACAGATGTACACACACACACACACACACACTCACACACACACACACACTCACACACACACTCTCACACACACACACACACACACACACACACACACACACACACACTCACACACACACACACACACACACACAGCAGGTTAGCTCGGCACCCAAGCCGTGGAGCTTTATCTCCCACATGCAGCGATGCCCAATCGGGCCTCCAGACCGGGAGCCAGGGCCGGGAATGTGGGCCGGCTGGGAGCCAGGACTAGGCCAGGTCCGGGCCAGATGGGGTCGGATGGAGTAAAGTGGAATCCGCTTTACAGACCCCCCCCCCGCCCCCCCGCCAGCATTTTATAAGGAGCAGGTCTCACATTTCTGCTGGCCTTCTCACAGGTTGTCTCAGGCAAACCCACTGCCTCTCTCCCTCTCTCTCTCCCTTTCTCTCTCTCTCTCTCTCCCTTTCTCTCCCTCTCTCTCCCTCCCTCTCCCTCCCTCTCTCTCTGTGCCCCCCCCCCCCTCCACAGGACTGCTGGAATGAGATGGAGTGGCTGCGACTATGCTGTGAGAATAAGAGACAAAATGACTGTGTATGGGAGTGTTTGTGTGTGTGTGTGTGTGTGTGTGTGTGAGAGAGAGAGGGAGGGACAGAGAGAGAGAAAGAGAGGGGGAGAGAGGGAGAGGAAGACAGAGAGGGAGAGGGAGAGAGAGAGAAAGAGAAGGGGAGAGAGAGGGATGTTGAGGCAGTGGGTTTGCCTGAGACAACCTGTGAGAAGGCCAGCAGAAATGTGAGACCTGCTCCTTATAAACACCGCACCCACCCCCCACCACCCCAACCACACACACACACACACAGGTGAGAGCGCTGGCTATGGTCTCAGTTGGCTGTCTGTTTTTTTGCATGGGCAATTACACCCACTCGCCTGTTCGCAGCGTGGTGTCGAAGGAAGAGGCGGAGAAGGAGAGGAAGAGGAGGAGGAAGAGGAAGAGGAGGTTGTGTAGGTGGAGGAGTGGACTTCAAAGGAGCCTAATAGAGCTCCACCATCCATAATGCATCAAAGGAGCCAGAGGCTGCCTGCACATGTTTAAGTGAGGAGATGAATGGAAGAACGCCCAGCTATTCATAACCACCTGCAGCAGGATGCCTTTGGAAGCACCCATAGTGATGCTGCTCCCATAGCGATGTTACATCCATTGTGATGTTGCGCCTATAGATGATGTTACTTCCATAGGGATGCTGCTCCCATAGTGATGTTCAGCCATAGTGATGCTGCTCCCATAGTGATGCTGTTCCCATAGAGATGTTACATCCATGGTGATGCTGCTCCCATGGTGATGCTGTTCCCATAGAGATGTTACATCCATAGTGATGCAGCTCCCATAGAGATGCTGCTGCCAAAGTCTGACGGTAGGGGATGTAAGAGGGCAGACAGGACAAGGACCAGTCACATCTTTTTTTCTAAAGATGTTTTCCTGTCTATCTTACCCCTGATTTTAGCTATAATTAATATTTCATTTACAAATGGTGTTGTTCCTTCTTGTGTTAAGTATGTGTTTGTACAACCACTCTTAAAGAAGAAAATAATTTTCTCCAATTAAATGACAACAGAAGTTTTTTTAAGATCCTCACATTAAATCCTGCCCAACCATTGTCAGTCTTAGATCTAATTTCAAAGCTTTTACCCTTGCTTTTAGTTCAATCTGAATCATATTTGCTGTTTCGATTTCTATGTTTAAATCTTAGTTGGTGATATGATCTTTACTTACTGGTATTACGTACAATATTGCTTACAATATTGTATTACTTACAATACTTGTTGTTACAAAAAATATTTGTTGTTACTGTTAGACATTTGTTGTTTGAACTCTATTTTTAAATATTTTAGTATTGATGTTTATTTTGTCTTGTGTATTTCATGATCATTCCTAATCCTACACATGAGGGAGGGCACACACACACACACACACGCACACACACATACACACCAGAACCAGGATAGGGACAGATGCGGGCACTCAGAGCTGTTCCTACCAATCACTCCCATCTACAAGTTTCTCTATGCACCTCACCTGGCCTGATGCTTGTTTGTGTTCCTGTCTATCTGTGACACACACACACACACACACACACACACACACACACACACACACAGAGCTGTCTTCAGCCAGATGGTCTGCGTCTGATGGAGTTTCTGATTACAAAGTGGTGTTTGGGTCTGGAGTCTGCATAAGGGGCATTCAGTAGTGGCCTACCCCCTGCACGTGCACACATGCGTACACGTGCGTTCGTTGCCATGGCTGCAGAAGAAGAGGGATCGGCCCGGCGACACACCCCAGGAGGCTCCGAGGAAATCTGCATTCTGAAGGAGACATCATGTCAGAGGGCTCCAAGAGCTCAAATCAATTCTCCTCTTTCTCCCTCTCTCTCATTTACTGTCGAGTGCACTCACACACACACTCACTCACACTCACACTCACTCACACACACTCTCACACACACACACCAATCAGGAAACCACCGGGCTCGTCTGTGCAGCTGTGACAGACACCAGACGGCGGAGATGGTTCCATCAACTTGGACTGTCCCTCCAATCACAACACTTTGCCATTTAAGATGGATAGCAGTTACCGGTCTTACACACACACACACACACACACACACACTTCCTTCACATCAACAGAACCACTCATACATTCATATGACCTGTCAACTCATCCATGTCAACATTTCAACATGCAAAGCGTAACATTTACCCTGATCATTACACAAACAAACACACACACACATACAGCCTGAGCAACAGCATGGACCTACATCAATCAAAATGAATCATTACACACACACACACACACACACACACACACACACACACACACACACACACACACACACACACACACACACACACAATATTACGTCCCTATGCACAGATGCACACAAAACACACAAAGGAAATTGCCTGATGTTATAATGATGGTAGATCATACTGCACAGTGTGTGCTTGTGTGTGTAGGTGTGTGTGCTTGTGTGTGTGTGTGTGTGTGTCTTCATTTCTGTCGCTTTCAGTTCTGTTGTTTCCCCAGTAGGCTGACAACTAATGACTGCCAGAGGTGTCTTGAAAACACACACACACACACACACACACACACACTTTTACACACACACACACACACTTTTACACACACACACACACACTTTTACACACACACACACACTTTTACACACACACAAATGCTCTTATTTATTTTAACAAATGATGTGTTTTGTCCTGCCACTTCTAAAACACACACAAACACATCCACTCAGCACACACACACACACACACACACACACAAAGAAACTGTCTCCAACAAAAGCACGCCAGGGTACACGGCTGTTATTGATTTGTTTATTCATCAATCTCCTGTGTAGTCAAATAAAACGGCAGCAGGGTCCTTTTATTACAAAACATAGAAAAAGATCAAGGAAATCAGAGCCATGTTATCAGAAGCACACACACACACACAAAAACCCACAGACAGATGTACACACACACACATGCTAACACACACACACACACACACCCACAGACAGATGTACACACACACACACACACACAGGTGTACACACACATGCTAACACACACACACACAGGTGTACACACACATGCTAACACACACACACACACACACACATGCTAACACACACACACACACACACATCTTTGTCTGGCTCAGACAGAAGGAGGGCAGAGCAGGGAGGCAGAGAGGAGGATGGATAAGACAGTGAGAGAGACAGAGTGACAGAGATAGAGAGAGAGATACACAGAGACAGTAGGACAGACAGACAAAGACAGAGAGAGAGACCAGCAGAGTGAAAGAGACAGACAGAGAGAGAGAGAGACAGACAGTGAAAGAGACAGACAGAGTGAAAGAGACAGACAAAGACAGAGAGACAGACAGTGAAAGAGAGAAACAAAGACAGAGAGAGACAGACAGTGAAGGAGACAGACAAAGACAGAGAGAGACAGACTGTGAAAGAGACAGAATAGAGAGAGAGACAGACAGAGTGAAAGACAGACAGTGAAAGAGACAGACAAAGACAGAGAAAGACAGACAGTGAAAGAGACAGACAGAGAGAGAGAGAGACAGACAGTGGAAGAGACAGACACAGAGAGAGAGACAGACAGACAGTGAAAGAGACAGACAAAGACTGTGAGAGACAGACAGTGAGAGAGACAGACAGAGAGAGAGAGAGACAGACAGAGTGAAAGAGACAGACAGGTAGAAACTCACACTTGAGCAGGCAGACTTTGAACTGCAGACCCTGCACACTTCTTTCTCTTCTGTGCACCTTATCCTTTATTCTCACACACACACACACACACACACACACACACATTCTTTACTCATACACACGATACACACACATTACATTACCTATGCTCACACAAATAATGGCATATTCAAAGACAATATTAAAAAAAGCCCCTGTGGACCATGCTGCTGTAACAGGGAGTCCTGCAGGGTGAGCATCTACACTGACCAGGGGCTGGCTTCACTTCCTGATGCAACGGTGGCC
>CM059265.1:44167927-44175427 GCA_030347295.1 Setipinna tenuifilis
TCTGATTTACCAGGGTCTCCTCCCTGTCCATTCTCATATGCGGTCTTCTATTTTATTCTTTAAACTGATTAGTTTGATTTTAAATCAAGTTTAAACTATAAATGATATTTTTTTCTCCTATTAAAGATGCTGCTACACAACAAAGCTTGACAGATTGACGGACCCATGTGCAAGTCGTGCCAAACCTTCCTCACGTCAACACAGACATCTCCATTCTGCAGTCCCTCATCAGCTAATTAAAACCACATAGGCCTGGCTCTAATACATAGGCCTGGCTCTCATAGGGGTTCTCCTGTTCATAGGGACCCCTCTCACACTGCTTACTGTCTAAGATGTTCATAGGGACCCCTCTCACACTGCTTACTGTCTAAGACGCTCATAGGGACACCTCTCACACTGCTTACTGTCTAAGATGCTCATAGGGGCACCTCTCTCACTGCTTACTGTCTAAGACGCTCATAGGGACCCCTCTCACACTGCTTACTGTCTAAGATGCTCATAGGGGCACCTCTCACACTGCTTACTGTCTAAGATGCTCATAGGGACCCCTCTCACACTGCTTACTGTCTAAGACGCTCATAGGGACACCTCTCACACTGCTTACTGTCTAAGACGCTCATAGGGGCACCTCTCACACTGCTTACTGTCTAAGACGCTCATAGGGGCACCTCTCACACTGCTTACTGTCTGAGATGTCCATAGGGACACCTCTCACACTGCTTACTGTCTAAGATGTCTGGGATGTAATACCAAGAGCTCCTGATAGACATGGCATCTCTGTAAATACCACAGGATACATTATTTATTGTTTTCTAACAGACTTGGAAAAGAATTTGTTTGTTAAACAATAATCAACTGAAACAGGAAGGTCCAGTGTTTTTTTTTTTTTAGCTTTCCAGTGTCAAGGCAAAAGCAATCACACTTGGTCGGTCCATCTACTTCATAGGTTAGCTATTGGTTCATCATTTTTAAGCACTTATGCACACATGCACGCACACACACGCACGCACACATGCACGCACACACCAGACAAACACACAAATACATAGGTTAGCCAGTGGTTAGATCATTTTTATGCAGAAAGAAACAAGCTAGACTGCACACAGCTATTGGGTGAATGGGCCATTTGCTCTGGCCTAGCAATCTGCATTGTGTGCAGCCCGAACGTTAGAGTATCTTTTTTCCTTCATTGCTTTGTGTGTGTGTGTGTGTGTGTGTGTGTGTGCAGCCCAAACGATGATTTAATTTTGAGTGATATTTTAATTATGAGCCCATGCCCATTCCATTGCGAGAATTTACTAATTAACGTTGAGACGCTATTCGGTGTATGTGTGTGTGTCTGTGTGTCGAGATGCTATTCGGCGTGTGTGTGTGTTTGTGTGTGTGTGTGTGTGTGTGTCGAGATGCTATTCGGCGTGTGTGTGTGTGTGTGTGTCGAGATGCTATTTGGTGTGTGTGTGCGTGTGTGTGTGTGTGTGTGTGTCGAGATGCTATTCGGCGTGTGCAGCTCCCGCCATTCACCTGGGCTGCCGAGAGACTGGCCTCGTTGCTTAGACACACACCTGACTGCGGCACGTATGAAATGTAATCATCTACTAAACGCACTTTCCCTGCGACAGAATAATAGCCCCTAATTCAATATTAATATAGTCATTTCATTCAATCATACTCAACAGCACCTTGCTTTGTGATCCCACCCCATCACTCTCTCTTATTTGCTTTCCATCAGTATTGACTTTACAGTCTGAACCATTACAAATACATAAAAAATGTCCTTAAAAAAAAAGAGTTACAGAAGTAAGCGGTGCACAAAGGATGATGGTATGCAAGTGTTTTGCCATAGACCACACCATCCTTCTCCTGGTGCTGTTCTGTCTCTCTCTTTCTCTTTCTCTCTCTCTCTCACACACACACACACACACACACACACACACACACACACACACACCCCGACCAGTCGCTTCAAATCCTCTCTCTCCCTCTCTCCCTCTCTCTCTCACATACACACACACACACCCCGACCAGTCGCTCCAAATCCTCTCTCCCCCCCCCCCCCTCGCCCCCCCTCGCTCTCCCTCTCTCTCTCACACCACTCCTTTCATTTCCTGGTGCTCTTCTCCCAACAATCCCAGCAGTTAAAAAAAAAAAAAACAGCAGGTCAAGGACCTAAAACATGTGCATTGTTCATTCTGTTACATGTTGATACTGTGGCCCCTGTGTGTTTGTGCTCTTGCTCTCTTTCTTAGTGTGTGTGTGTGTGTGTGTGTGTGTGTGTGTGTGTGTGTCCTCAGAGCTCTCAGTGTGAGAAGTTGAGTTGCACTCATGTACACCCAGAGAGACACACTGTCTGCCTGGTGCATCGGTATTAGCATGGCAGGCTGATCACTGGACACACACACACACACACACACACACACAAAGAAAGAGAGCAAGAGCACAAACACACAGGGGCCACAGTATCAACATGCAACAGAATGAACATGTTTTATGTTAATCTTAAACATGTTTTATGTTAATCTTAAACATGCTTTATGTTAATAGCCAGTTGAATATTTTAGTGTAAATATTTATTTTCAGATTTTTCAGCCACGTCTAGGCATCAGAACCAATGTCCCCTCAGAACACATTCCTCTTTCAGTAACTCCCAATCTCTCTGTAAATGCAAGGAATGCCTGTCTGTGTGTCTCACTGTGTGTGTGTGTGTGTGTGTGTGTGTGTGTGTGTGTGTGTGTGTCTGTCCGTCTGTCTGTTCCACACATAACTCTCGAATCATTCGTTACACTAAGCTTGATTTAAACTTGGCAGGTGTCTTGCTACTGCCACGCGTGAGTGCAGTGCCCAGCTTCAGGTTGTTAGGACAGCAAATGACATAAATGATGTATCGGTAAAACAAGCTTCAATTGCCTTTTGTCCGTAGCCAGTGCCACACCCCCTCACTCAACACAGCTGCATCAGTAGGACCCTGCACTAGTAGGTGACAGTCAAAGCTACCTTTAGCACTGATATTTTGACCACAGCATGGAAGCTGTAGCATTTAATACAAAGTATAACAATAACATGAGAACTCACACACACACACACACACACACACACACACACACACACACACCTCTGCACACACACACACCTCTGCACACACAGCTAATGGAATGCAGGCTTGAAGGTCATATGGAATATTCATCAATATTGTTTTTCTCCCTACAGTCAGTCAATACACCTGATGAAGCTGTTTAGCATATTCATGTATGTTCAGAAAAGATATGGACACACACACACATGCACAGACACACACACACACACACACACACAGTGTTTTTTATTTCAGCATATTTTGATGTGTCTGTCACTACGGTGCGTGAGGGCCAAGGTCACACTGGATGAGGCAAACCCCTGACCCTGCACACCTGAGGGACTCTCACCTGAAAGTCTCATCAGTAAACACACACACACACACACTCACACACACATGCATACACACACACACACACACACACACACTCACCTGGAGGCCTCGTCAGCTCGGTTGAGGTCGCGGTCGGGCAGGGAGTCCTCCCAGTCCAGTATGGTGCTCATCAGCTTTCCCCTACATATGCGCACACACGTACACACACACACACACACACACACACACACACACACACACACACAGAGACACATATAAACACGTGTTTAAAAATATAATGCAAAAGCTTTTGCTAGTAAAGACGTGCATGTTTTCAAAAATCAGACACACACACACACCATGACAGGACATGAGGAGATTTCCACACACACACACACACACAGAAGTGTCTGAGGCTTGCTACCACAGGAGGAGGACAGTTCGGTGTTTAGAGGGAGGTCTGGGGGGAGAGACGTTCTTTTTGCTGCCATACTCAAGTTTTGGGGGCCAGAGATCTGTCCAGTGTGGGGTCAGTAAGAGATTTCTTACTGTGGGGATAAAATCCTTTATTCATATGCATTTCCAATTATGATATTGTTGGCCCACTTGTTCGTGCGAGGGGTGGGTATCAGTATTTATTGACGATTATGTGTAACTCGTTTCCCAGAGGCTATTCCTCTGCGAACTATAATCACCTTTATTCACATGTAATGGCATTTCCAATTACAAGACTTTTGAAACAATACAAAACTTTTGATTTCATTTACCTGTACATATTTGATTTGATTTCATTTTCCTGTACATATTTTATGGCAACAATAATTACATCCTATGTATCATAGGTATAATAATTACGTCATGTGTAATCTGGATTTCACACTACATGATGCTTCTTTAATATCCGCCATCGGTCCTTCAGCATGGCGCGGTTGCGGTCCCCGAAGTCGAAGCCCAGAAGGATCTGGCTCCACTTGCCCACCCCGTGCTTCCGCACTCCCGCCAGCGTGGTATGACCGTAGTTTTCTGGTCCTGGTCCGTATTGCAGGGTTTGGTTCGACAGACATTACTGATGTGCTTGGAGAATGAGAGGGTGCTGTCCAGGACAACCCCAAGGCTCTTTACCTGCTTGGAGCCTGGTATGTGTAATCTGGATTTCACACTACATGATGCTTCTTCAATATCAATATCTCCACCTGCCCACCCCGTGCTTCCGCACTCCCGCCATCAGGTTCTGGTGCTGGTCCTGGTCCGTATTCCAGGGCTTTTTGGTTCTCCGCACTCCCGCCAAGGGAATAATCCAAGTTCATGGAACAATTTCTTCTCGCACAGCTGTGATGGGATAGGCCCCTTGCCACTATATGTGTGGTAAATGTTATGATGCTTCATAACTCTCAACATAATCACTGTGGGTCATGCAGACTGAATGGTCCTGGTCCTGGTCCGTATTCCAGGGCTTTTTGGTTCTCGACGATAAGGTCGTCACGGACACTGCTGGGGAGCCTCCTTAAATTTTTTTCTGTATTCGGTAGTCTGCCTAAAGTGATCCAAACGGGCCGTGGGTCTAATTTCACTTCGAGGTTGTTTGCTCGTGTGCTGAAACAGCTGCGCATCCAGCACAACATGTCCACCCTGAAAGCCAGGGGGCGCTTGAGCGCTTCCACCAATCGTTGAAGAGCATGTGACGTAAGTACTGCTCGGAGATGGGGAAGGATTGGGCTGATGCTGTCCCATGGTTGTTGTTTTCCTGTAGGGAGGTGGTACAGGAATCTCTAGGATTTAGCCCGGCTGATCTCGTGTTTGCGCACACTCCACAAGGGCCGTTGGCTGTCCTTAAAAACCAATGTCTTGGTGATGAACCATCTAAGAATGTCCTGTCCCATGTAGTTGACTTCCGTACTCGTTTGCATCGTGCTTGGCATTTTGCCCGTAAAAATCTCAAGCAAGCACAGTGCAAAATGAAGGCGTGGTATGACCGTAAGGCTGTGGATTGCCACTTTGCAGTGGGCGATAAAGTTCTGACGTTGCTACCTGTTCCCGGATCTGCTTTGCAGGCTCAATTTACTAGTCCGTATTTAGTTCTGGACAAAGTGTCTGATCGGGATTACTTCATTTCAACTCCAGACTGACCAAAACCCAAGCGCTTGTGTCACGTAAACATGTTGAAGCCTTTTTATGCCTTTTTGTGACTCCCCAAGAGTGTGTGTGTGTGTGTTTTGATGGAAGGGTCTGAAGTGAGAGTGTAATGTGTGTGTGTGTGTGTGTGTGTGTGTGTGTGTGTGTGTGTGTGTGTGTGTGTGTGAGGGCAAGAGTGTGTGTTGAGGGACACCACCCTGAGTAGTGTTGATGTGCTCTGGTCCTCGGTGCTCCGGCCTCATTCTGGAGCTGCTAGACCCTCATAACCCCACTGACCACACACACACACACACACACACACACACACACACACACACACACACACACTTCATAACCCCACTGACCACACAAACACACACACACATGCGCACACACACACTCACACTGTTCATATCCCTACTGACCACACACACACACACACACTTCATAACCCCACTGACCCCACACACACACACACACACACACACACACTCTTGGACCAGGTTGCTGTCACGATCACTGAGAGTGGGATGAACACACACACACTTTGTTTAGGTTGCTTTTGTTTGGCAGGAGTGCAATTAACACACACACACACACACACACACTATTTGACCGAGTTGCTGTCACGTTTTCTAGAAGTGGAATGAGCCTTTATCTCACTGCTTCATGTTTATAATGGCCCACATCCACAATAGCACACTATACTCTCACACACTACACTCTCACTCACAAACAGTTCATATCCCCACTGACCACACACACACACACACACTAGGAGTGGAATGAGCCTTTATCTCACTGCTTCATGTTTATAATGGCCCACATCCACAATAGCACACTATACTCTCACACACTACACTCTCACTCACAAACAGTTCATATCCCCACTGACCACACACACACACACACACACACACACACACACACACACTAGGAGTGGAATGAGCCTTTATCTCACTGCTTCATGTTTATAATGGCCCACATCCACAATAGCACTAATGACCATAAGCAATTAGAGCACGTGAACACACGCATGTAGCCGTGTGTGCGTGTGTGTGCCCATGTGCATCTGATTATGAGATAGTGTATGTGTGCATGTATATTAATTTAGATACGTGTTCGAGTGTGTATACGTGTGCAAGTGTGTATGACTGAGTTTGCAGGTGTGTGTGTGTGTGTGTGTGTGTGTGTGTGTGTGTGTGTTCAGTCAGGGTCAGTCAGTGTGTATGTGTGCGTATAAGAGTGAGAGAGAAAGAGGCAGAGAAAGAGACAGAGAAAGAGGCAGATAGATAGACAGAGAGAAAGTAAAAGTGAATGAGTCTATTTGGCAAACCTATTTATGCTGTTGTCTAATCCACTAGAGGCTTCATCCTCTCCTAGGCAGGTGCTACGTGTGTGTGTGTGTGTGTGTGTGTGTGCTAGGCAGGTGCTACGCACACCCAAAGCACTGGTCCCGTATAGGCAAGCATTACGAGTGTGCTCTGATGCAAATGTGTGCATAGGTCTGTGTGTATGGGTCTGCATGCATCTACATTAGCTGGTAATACCATTTGCACACATAATGTGTGTGTGTGTATGTGTGTGTGTGTGTGTGTGTGTGTGTGCGTTTGTGACAGCATGTAAATCTCTGAGTGTGTCTGCACACGTGTGTCTGCACATGTTTGCATATTTTGTCCCATAATGTTGTTTGCCATAGAAGCTCTGGGTGACATACGCTGTGTGTGTGTGTGTGTGTGTGTGTGTGTGTGTGTGTCCTCAGAGCTCTCAGTGTGAGAAGTTGAGTTGCACTCATGTACACCCAGAGAGATACACTGTCTGCCTGGTGCATCGGTATTAGCATGGCAGGCTCATCACTGGACACATACACACACACACACACACACACACACACACACACACACACACACACACACACACACACACACACACACACACACACACACACACACAGCTTGACACAACCGACATGTTGTGTGTGTGTGCGCTTAATGCAATCCATTACA
>CM059265.1:44180427-44195427 GCA_030347295.1 Setipinna tenuifilis
TACAAACATGCAGGCGCACACACAGACACACACACACAGACACACACACACACAGACACACACACACAGACACACACACACACACAGACACACAGGCGCACACACAGACACACAGGCGCACACACAGACACACACAGACACAGGCGCACACACAGACACACACAGACACAGACACACACAGACACAGGCGCACACACAGACACACACAGACACACACAGACACAGGTGCACACACAGGCGCACACATAGACACACAGACACACAGGCGCACACACACTGGCGCACACACACACAGACGCACACACACACACACGCACACACAGGCGCACACACACAGGCGCACACACACAGACACACACACACAGGCGCACACACAGACGCACACACACAGACGCACACACACAGGCGCACACACACAGGCGCACACACAGGCACACACACGCAGGCGCACACACAAGTAAATGCAGACATAGGACAAACACCTAGAGACAATAGTAGATACTCACGCACATAGATGTGCACAGCAACTACACACACACACACACACACCTCCACACACACACACACACACACACACACACATTCTCTCTCTCTCTCACACACACACACACACACACACACACAACGACCCACAGACAAACCTCCACACACACAACTCCACACACACACCTCCACACATAAGCAGTGTTACCGTGGAAACCCGGAGCGCACGTGCAGTCCGTCGACGTTCTGGCTGACGAGGTACTGCATGCGTCCGCCGCGCTGCAGCTGCAGCAGGGCCATGTGTGTGAGGCTCGGCCGCGCCTCCTCGAACGTCGTGTCAAAGCGGGGCGACTCACCCCGCTCCTCCATCGTCCACACACCCTTAGGGCCCCTAGACACACACACACACAGTCAACAAAACACACACGCACACATTAACACAGAGACACATCAACGCAACACACACACAGGGTAAATAACACACAGACACGCAAGGAGTCAACAAGACACACACATGAATTAACACAGAGACACACATCAACATAACACAGAGACACACACACACACATTAAAGAACACACACACACACATATTCACACAGACACACAAAACGCGCGCGCACAAACACACACACACACACACACAAACACACACACACACACACAGTAAAGAAACGACCTCAGACACACATTCACATGGACACACACGTAAACACACAGTTGAAGAAAAAATAAATAAACTTTTTATCGCATCTACAGGCATTACTCTAACATCTGGTAAGTCCCTGAGACTCAACAAACCTTTAATTAAACAGGCAGATAGATTTCAGATTGTGAAAAATATAATGTATTATATATGTATACACAAAGGGGAGAAAAACAGAAAAAGTGAAAAAGGAAAGGGAAACAAAACTGAAGCTCCAAAAATAATACAGCTTGACAAAAGTGAGGGGTCTCAAAAATAGGCCACTGCATCCCTGTGGTTGCTCCCAGACCCTGTGTGTGTGTGTGTGTGTGTGTGTGTGTGTGTGTGTGTGTGTGTGTGGTTGCTCCCAGACCTTCACCTGAGAGACGCAGAGACTGTGGTGGCGGGGGCTACAGGAGCGGGGCTTGCTTGTGTGTGTGTGTGTGTGTGTGTGTGTGTGTGTGTGTGTGCGTGCGCGTGCGTGTGTGTGTGTGTGGTTGCTCCCAGACCTTCACCTGAGAGACGCAAACAGACTGTGGTGGCGGGGGCTACAGGAGCGGGGCTTGTGTGTGTGTGTGTGTGTGTGTGTGTGTGTGTGTGTGTGTGTGTGTGTGTGTGGTTACTCCCAGACCTTCACCTGAGAGACGCAAAGGGACTGTGGTGGCGGGGGCTACAGGGCGGGGGTTGTGTGTGTGTGTGTGTGTGTGTGTGTGTGTGTGTGGTTACTCCCAGACCTTCACCTGAGAGACGCAAAGGGACTGTGGTGGCGGGGGCTACAGGGCGGGGGTTGTGTGTGTGTGTGTGTGTGTGTGTGTGTGTGTGTGTGTGTGTGTGTGTGTGGTTGCTCCCAGACCTTCACCTGAGAGACGCAAAGGGACTGTGGTGGCGGGGGCTACAGGGCGGGGGTTGTGTGTGTGTGTGTGTGTGTGGTTACTCCCAGACCTTCACCTGAGAGACGCAAAGGGACTGTGGTGGCGGGGGCTACAGGGCGGGGGTTGTGTGTGTGTGTGTGTGTGTGTGTGTGTGTGTGTGTGTGTGTGTGTGTGTGTGTGTGGTTGCTCCCAGACCTTCACCTGAGAGACGCAAACAGACTGTGGTGGCGGGAGCTACAGGAGCGGGGCTTGTGTGTGTGTGTGTGTGTGTGTGTGTGTGTGTGTGTGTGTGTGTGTGTGTGTGTGTGTGGGTGTGTGGTTGCTCCCAGACCTTCACCTGAGAGACGCAAAGGGACTGTGGTGGCGGGGGCTTCCCCAGACAGCAGCGTAGTGTGGCAGAGGGGCCGAAGTGTGTGTGTGTGTGTGTGTGTGTGTGTGTGTGTGTGTGTGTGTGTGTGTGTGTGTGCGTGTGCCTGTACTGAACCAGCTCCCGACAGACAGCTCCCCGTGCAGACAGCCGTCTCGAAATGACCACTGAGGGGCAGGAGAGGGGCAGGAGAGGGCCAGGAGAGGGGCAGGAGAGGGCCAGGAGAGGGCCAGGAGAGGGGGAGGAGAGGGGCAGGAGAGGGGCAGGAGAGGGCCAGGAGAGGGCCAGGAGAGGGGCAGGAGAGGGGCAGGAGAGGGGCAGGAGAGGGGCAGGAGAGGGGCAGGAGAGGGGTAGGAGAGGGGCAGGAGAGGGCCAGAGCTCCAATCAGGAAGAATAGAATAGAATGCTACAGATGATTAGGGGCAATCATGGCCAAGGGAACTCATCAGTAAGCTCACCTGCACAGGATTGTCTGCAAGACAAAAGGTGTGTGTGGGTGTGTGTGTGTGTGTGTGTGTGTGCGCAAGACAAAAGGTGTGTGTGTGTGTGTGTGTGTGTGTGTGTGTGTGTGTGTGTGGGAAGGGGACAGCCACAAAACACTGACCCATAGGGTCACAAACACGTCCTTTAATCATCTACAGCTTACACTCAGAACAACACGAGTGAGGAGATCTGGGTCGAGCCCTGGTGATTGGGCAGCGATGCAGTGATGCCACAATGCTAGACACTACATGAGCTGTGTGCGCGCACACACACACACACACACACACGCACGCACACGTGCAGACGCACACGCACACACACACACACACACACACAGACATATATACACACACACACACAGACACAGACAGACACACACACACACACACACAGACATATATACACACACACACACGCACACACACGCACACACGCACACACACACACACACACACGCCACAATGCTAGCTGCCACATGAGCTACATGAGCTGTGTGCTGTGTTGGATGGTCCAGGTCATAAACACACACACACATACACACAGACACAGACACACACACACACACACACACAGACACACACACACACACACACACACACACACGCCATAATGCTAGACACTACATAAGCTGTGTGCCGTGTTGGATGAGACAACATTTAAAGTGAAGGATAAACGTGAAAGTAGTTATTAATTAAAACCCATCAATCAGACTATTTTTAGACCATTTACTGGTACTTATTAGACAATGTCATACATGGTGTGTGTGTGTGTTGTTTTAAAACCACACGTGCTCTTATGCCATACATCTTCACTGAAATGTCACGAAGGGATTTTTATGACCATGCCACAAAAGGGAGTGAGAGGTTGGAATTCATAACAAACTATATTTACCAACTAAATAACAAAACCAACACAGCGAGAGGAGTCAAAGTCAGGCATCAGTAATGTATGCATGTTGTTAGACGTGACATGTTCTGAGTGAATGTTGCGTTGTCAAAATCAAAGAAGAAAGAATGGCCCTAAAATGAGAGAGGCAGCAGCCTTTTTAACTGGCTGAAACACCTGTTAAAGCTCTCTGGGAATCAGGCAAGTCGATAGGGCCACACACACACACACGATAGGGGCACACACACACACACACACACACACACACACACACACACACACACACACACACACACACATGCCCATGATAGGAATATATGTATGATCCCATTCGCAGCAGTCACGAGCCATGACACCCTGGTGCACTGACAGGAGCTGGGGGGGCACACACACACACACACACACACACACACACACACACACACACACACGCCCATGATAGGAATATATGTGTGCACTGGTGCACTGACAGGAGCTGGGGTGGGGGGGGGGGCAGCCTTTTTAACCGACTGAGAGACCTGTTAAAGCTCACTGGGACAGCCACACAGACACATGCCCATGACAGGGAGATATGTGTGATCCCATTCACAGGGAGCTGGGGGGGGGGGGGGGGTGTCTTGTAGTACCCATGATGCACCTGCCAGGGACGAGCAACACGTGGCACAGCTCATCGGGAACCAGGCAGGTCCAGCACCCTACACACACACACACACACACACACACACACACAGGTCCAGCCCCCTACACACACACACACACAGTACCCATGATGCACCTGCCAGGGACGAGCAACACGTGCTCACGTGTGCCCTCTTGCTTTTCTATTGTTCTCCTCATCCACTCTCCATCCCTCATCCACTCCTACACTCTCCATCCCTCATCCACTCCTACACACTCCATCCCTCATCCACTCCTACACACTCCATCCCTCATCCACTCCTACACACTCACACTCCTACACTCTCCATCCACTCCTACACTCTCCACTCCTACACACTCACACTCTCCATCCACTCCTACACACTCTCTCTGTCTGCTTCTCCCCTTTGTCATTACTGTCCTCACTTTCTCTCACCTTGTCTACAAGAAGAAATATCTTCATTCCATTCCATTCCATTCCATCCCCACACACACGCGCGGACACACACACACGGACACAGAATGTTCCATACGCCGGTTAACTATGCATCTCTCACAGTCACGTGGTGTCTTTTTCAAGCAACCCCACACACACACACACACACACACACACAAGGTGAAGGGTGCGCAGGTGTGCTTGTGAGGATGAGTGCGGAGGAAATAAGAGAACAGAGAGCGAGAGAACCAGGAAAGGGGTTTGGACCTGGCTTTAATGAGACTGACCTACAACACACACGCTCACCTGAGAGGACAGCAATACACAGGAAGACGTGTAGCCATGGAAACCCCGAACGCAGTCAGCAACCAGTGCGCGCACACACACGCACACATACATACATACATAGAAATACACACGCACACAGACACACATAGACACACACAAACACACTGAGACACAGAAACACAGAAACACTGAGACACACACGCACACAGACACACACAAACACACACACACACACACACACAAACACACACACAGAAACACTGAGACACAGACACACACACAGGCGTTTGACATGATTTAAGGGCAGCAGAGCTGGAGGTTAGTGGCCCAGCCAGAGGTCCTCTTGATTGCTTCACACTCCCATCATTACTGAGGCCACTGCCACAGCCACGTTCTACTTGCCATTGAGGGAGCTGTTCTACCTGCCATTGGGTGTGCTGTTAGTACCTGCCATTGGGTGAGCAGGTTCTGAATGTGTGGGTTCAAATACAAAAATCCTAAAGAAAACTTTTTTTAGTTACTGGCATCTCTGTCAATCCCCCAAAAGCTATAATCCGTCCACCTAGCCATTGTTCTGTGGCTCCTTCCTGTGAATGTAAACAGCTCCCCTCAAACCCTCCAGCGGTGTATTCAGTGTTCCTGCTCTACAGTACTACTTGTTCTACTAGGCCTACACTGTTTCGCATGCATTGACGAGACTGTGGTGGCCGGTCATAGTCTACTGGCGTTTGAGCCAGTGTCTTTTGTTTGAATTAATTTTAATTACTTCTGTTAATTAAAAATCAGGATGAATTCATTAATTCCTGTTTTGGTGTAGAAAAAAAATAACATGAGCCTGCAGCACTGCTCTGGAAGCCCTCGCAGTCGCTCGCAATCACACACACACACACACGTGTGCGCACACACACATACGCTCGGTCGCACACACACATACGCTCGGTCGCTCGCGCACACACACATACGCTCGCTCGCACACACACACGCACGCACGCGCACAGACACACACAAACACACACACACACACTGAAAGATGACGTGTCTGTGTGCTGCCCTGAAACAGCTATAACTTCGTTTCAATCACAAGGATATTACCTATTACTGACTGTCCCTGTGAGTATGAGGCTGTCAGAAACATCTAGTTCTTTGTTCTACATTTACCCAAAAAACTGACTTCATGTAAAACCACTGGCGTAAATAATTCCAACGTCAGGGAAAGGAAATATTTCACCGACATGTTCGTTCAATGTTTGACATTAACTAGCATGTTCACTAGTTTGCTATATTTAGCTTGTTAATTAGCTACAGGGTTAAAGGGGACACTTAGAAAACTCCACTCTTGAGAAAAAATAAATTAAGCAAATGTGCATGATTAAGTCAGATGAATCCTCATTCAAAGCTGTGTGAGAGCATTATAACCAGGAAATAAAACTAAACACTCAAGTAGCCTTTAACACAGGCCTAAGTATAAACATTACAGTATGACAATGCCATAGCCATAGCAATTCTGGGGAAATTCTGGGGAAACACTGTAGTACAATGTAGTGCAATATACACTTCAAGATGTTGTGCATCCCTGGAACGAAAAAGAGATTTGCAGAGCCACCAGAATAGCCCCAGTGGAAGTTAAATACCTGTTGCCACATTCTACTCTGACCTATAAAACGAAACCAGACATCCTCTTCCCATAACCTGGTGCCCCAGTATAACTGTAAAGCACTTCTGTTGCTGTCCCTAATACAAACAGAAAACAATTGTACTAGGAAAACAGGCCACTGGTAGGATGTGTGTGTGTGTGTGTGTGTGTGTGTGTGTGTGTGTGCGTGCGTGTGCGTGCATTCACTTAAATGACTGATGGGGGGAAACACACACAAACACTCTGACCTGATCCAGAAGTGTGTGTGATATAAAGTACTCTACTACCCTCTAGTGGCTAAAAGCTAAAAATGCCGTCAATGCAGAGCAACAAAGATTTTTTACAAATGCCATGCCTCACAGTTCAATCTTAGCATTCACCTTAAGACATCTTTTTTAGCATTTGATTAGTCCTCAAAACATAAAGGCACCATACATAATACATGTCTCATGTAAAAACTGTAGGAAAAAACAAAAAATTGTTTCCCTCAATTTAATTTGTTCTTAAATTGTTTGGGCCTGAAACCGTAATCACGATTAAAATTCAACTTATCGAGCAGCCCTAGTGTGTGTGTCTGTGTGTGTGTGTCTGTGTGTGTTTTTATGTCCTCAGAGCTCTCAGTGTGAGAAGTTGAGTTGCACTCATGTACACCCAGAGAGACACACTGTCTGCCTGGTGCATCGGTATTAGCATGGCAGGCTCATCACTGGACACACACACACACACACACACACACACACACACACACACGTTTATGTTTAATGTTGGAGCATTTAATTAACTTTATGCCATCAGGGTGTGAAGAGGATTTTAAAGGGGTCCTTCCAAAAACCACTTTTAGTAGCTCTATTTACAATGTGGTGGGTCACAACAAGCAGTATATGCACGCAGCATTCCAAGACGTGAAATTTGATCCTCATGGTTTTACTGGTCATTGAAGGGTCAAGCTAACCAAAACGAGCGGATCAGAGCAGGCTAAACCTATCTACGTCACTAGGTCGTAAGCCCCGCCCAGAGCCATGTATGGCACGCTCACATCCATTGAGAACAGTGGACAGAAGCTAGGTGAACGAAAGACAGCGAATTTGCCCAATCAGAGGTGCCTTATTGACACGTCATGGATATTCACGAGGGACACCGGAAAAGCCAGTCGTTCAACCACTAGACCTGTTCTAGCTTACAGAAAACGGCGTCAAACAAGAGAACTAGGACATAATTTTTTACAGAAATGGCGCCCAATGCATTCAACCATAGTGGCGACACAGAAATATGAATAAAAATAACAGTGGAAGGACCCCTTTAAGCAATAAAGTTAAAGATGCTACAGGAAAACATCTCCTACTCTACCTTTAACACACACACACACACACACACACATACACACACACACACACACTTAAAATGATTGGATGGTGTGTTTTCACTACTACACTAACGTGTTATTTTTGTGTTACAGCATTTTAGTAAGCAATTTTAAGCAATAAAGTAAATTAAGCAATTTTAAGCAATAAAGTAAAGCATCTGCCAGAAAGCTGCATCTACCAGTAAGCCTGCAACACACATCAGGACTACTGGGCTTATTGTACTTCTCTGACTCTGTGGCTACAAGCATATGATTACCATAAATAACACTTCTCAGACGTACTAATCTAAATCGACTTATAAAAGGGGACACTTAAGCAGCGGGATAACTCTAAAGGCCACTGCTGGTACAATGTTCCTGCCGGGAACTTGTGTACATTGCAGCTTAAGCAGTAGGGACAGAAGGCAACTATGCAATGATTCATTTCAAACATGTTATATGTTGATTTTAGCAATATGTCGTTATTTAAGGGTTTGGACATAGCGTCAGTTGCTATTTATCAAATAAGCATGATGATAGCCTACGACAAGTCTTTGTTATACAGTAGGAACTACTAGCGATATTATAAGAACAGCTTGTGCCTTAGTGGCCAAGGACAGAAACACTTGCATTACATTCAGCCAACACTGAAGGTCAATTCTACCACAATTTATCCCATATTTCGTTTGAAAAGTTTGAAGTGGTTATTGTGAAATGTGTAAATGACACCAGCAAAGTGAAAATCCGGAGAATGCACAGGGATCTCCCCGCCAGGGACTTGCAGCAACGCAAGGGTCTCTCCCTGTCAGAGCTGGATCACCATAAGGTTGCCATTATAACCAGGCCTTACACACTACCCGACTTACAAAAACACACGGTAGTGTGGGATTTCTGTTGTACGAGAAAGGCCACACCATCTCTCTTGGCCTCACACAGGTGTGTGTGTGTGTGTGTGTGTGTGTGTGTGTGTGTGTATAGTGAGAGAGGGTTACCTGAAGTCAGGTATGCCTGCAGACGTGCTGATGCCGGCACCCGTGTGCACGACGAGGTACTGTGCGTCGCGTATGAGCTGGGCCAGCTCCTCCACCTTCCTCCGCAGCTCCTCTGGGCTGTCAAACACCTGCACACACACACACACACACACATGCACACACACACACGCCCACACACACACACACGGGCTGTCAAACACCTGCACACACACATGCACCTGCACAGGCTGTCAAAAACCTAAGGACACACGCGCGCACACACACACACACACACACTTGCAACATGGAACAGCTACTCCATGTAGCCAGCTACATTCAGTAATAATTACACACACTTAGCCTGCCAAGTGGCTTAGTTCATGAGATTTGTGAAATCTGATGAAAAAATAAGGCAGGTGAAATTAGTCATCCCTCTCCCCTCACTAAACTGGCTGCGTCGTGAACAGTTCTGCTCTGATGTCAAAAAGACAACTGTGGCTACACCTGGTACATTTTCAGAATTTGTGAGACCGTTATACAAAGCCATTTGCTGAATCGCCATGGAATTACCCTTATATCGTATATCGATAACATTGCCATAGCTCTGCACAGCTTGGTGTGGGTGTGCTCTTTTTTTCCCCTACACTGGGTTTACTCCCCATTACCAAGGGCGCCACCACATGGTGGCTTGGGGTGGCTACAGCCACCACCAGATTACTCTGAGCCACCCTGTAGCCACCCCAAGGAGGCGCTTTGGATTTCTGTAGATCTCGGATATATTTTTAACATATATTTTTAACATAAAAAGCAACAACAATAATATATACTAGTAAGAATAAGTATCAGAGTACAACGGGGTCCCTACACCCAATCTTGCATGCAGTGGTAGATCTAACATTGCTCCGTTCAGATCCCCCCTCGCCAACCCCTCCCCCTCCCTTCTCTTCGACGCAATGTTCGGAGCTGCTAAAAGTCAGTTTGAATTGGAAGCTGAAGAAAGCATGCGGTGAATCCAAGCAGCAAAACCAATGCTACAACGAATTCTGAAGAGGACTTTTGTGGGTATGTATGTCATAGGCTACAGAGTTTGCAGTGTTTGTATAGTATATTTGTTTGACTGGAAATACGTGGATATACTTTATACATGTGCATACTGAATGAGTGACACTTTTGCTTGCTCTCTGAAGTTAGCGCGCTAAGCGGAAAAGTTAGCATAGCTAACTAACCAATTTGCTGAATTGCTTTCAATCTACAGAAGTTAGAAGATGAAACGAAAACGCGATATATCACATTTTTCACATATCACAATTATCCTGTTTATATTTTATTTTGTGGCAGGTGCAGAAATGTTTCTGAGCCTGGTGAAATGTATTCATTGTAATAAGAGTAATTGAAAACAGGTGTTGTGTTCAAGTGCATTGATGTTCATGTACACTAAGTGAAGTAATTGTAAAGGCAAAGGTCAGTAAATTAATGTGGGTACAATTTCACTACAGTATATTTATTATAAATCAAAATAAGTCAATTTACTCTGTTTAGAGCCCTGCACAGTTACTGCCTTTTTGGCTTTGTAGAGCAGTACACTGTGCCTTATTCATAGACTGTAAAAGAAAACATTATACATGTATACAGTAAGGTGCCCTCCATACCCTGATGCGGGTTGGTCTTCCAAGAAACAACAGTAGTCTGTAAATTGTGTGTTGCTGGCCATGAATAGTTGAATAACTTAAATATACAAGTAAATACGAGTAAAATATGTTAAAATATATACATATAAATAAAGTGTGTGTATATATATATATGTGTGTGTGTGTGTATGTATGTATGTATATATATATATATATAATATATATGGGGGGGGGGTCAGGTATGCCACCCTAAGAATTTGCTTTGCCACCCACTAGCCACCATCAGATTTTTTTTCTGCTGGCGCCACTGCCCATTACAACAGGTGTCCTTATGCCTGGTAAGGTGTTTTGACATACATACACACACACACACACCTAGATAGAATACAAACAAAATGACGTCCCTTCCATCTGTCCATCTGTTTCTACGTTAAACCAGGTATGTATACTACTCCTCTAAAAGGAGACATTATGTGTGGCTTAAAAGTAAGAAAACCAACCCCTTCGATTTCCACGACATTTGGTCTGTCTGTGTGTATGTCCTCAGAGCTCTCAGTGTGAGAAGTTGAGTTGCACTCATGTACACCAGAGAGACACACTGTCTGCCTGGTGCATCGGTATTAGCATGGCAGGCTCATCACTGGACACACACAATTTACACACCGCATACCTGACGCACAGTGGATTTCTGCACCATGTTGTTTACCAACTACACTTCCAGATGCCCCTTGTTGCCCCAAACTGCATATTGTTTACTCACACGTAGTTTTAATTGACTGGACACATTGAAAACAAGATCACTATCCACCTGAGTTTTCATCTTACAACCTTGTAATTCTAACAAAGCTACTTTGGTTGCAACAACACTGCTAACATATAATGAACAGGCACGCATGCTACAGGCCTGATCAAAAAGCTAGCTGGCTAGCTTGCTGGTTAAAAAGGCGAAAAAAAATCAAGTCGGGTACCTCTGGGATCCCACAAACGCCTTTATTCGCGTAGGGAGAAAGCCCTGCAGCGTAATTCACAGACATGATGCCAGTTCCGCAAACCCGCAGTCAATCGGTAAAAAACTACTACTCAACAATTTCGGCGGACAAGAATCGCAAGTTCTTGCCGCTGTCCAAATTTAACCGGTGTCTGTTCCGCTGAAGCTCTGTTGCTGTTTCCGGAGTGACGTCAGACTTAGGAGTTTTAAGCGGACAGTGCAAAAAACAAACAAACGAAAGCGTAGAAAACATTAAAATAGGCTTTATATCAGGGTACACACATGTTTACCTAAAGAGCTCTATAACAATCGTACAGGGCATGCTAGTTGATACATTCTGAACGCTGAATCTACCAAGTGTTGACGAAAGGATTTTTGGGTAATGGAGTTTTTTTTCAGCCTGGAAAAAAACAGACCACCCAAAATTAGCACTTTAAGTTAGACTGACTTCTCTCAGCAAGTTGACTGAATGTGACTGTGTGAAATGAGGCAATGAGGAAAGTAGTTGTGGTGTGTATTGCAAGTGTGCAAGTGACAGCATTTCCACCTTTCATGCATCAGACTGTACATGGGTGGACAAAGCCCAGGTGATTTTCCTGGTTGCTTTGAACAACAGCCTTTATGAAATATCCGGCTTAATCATTAGATGTGAATTTACACACACCACTGACGTAGTGCATGTGTTGTTGTAGTACCTCTTACCTGTGTAAAAATGACAAACAGCCGTAAGATCTATAGGCTAGTGGTTTGCCTCCAACTCAGGTCATTGCTATGGTTACGGGAGGCAGTGGTGTGGTTGAATGAGATGGAGGAGTCTGCCATCCTGCCCCAGCATTAATGGAGGGATCTTCGAGGGCACAGTTATTACTTTTATTATTAGGAATCTGTCTCTAAAATTGTGAATAATTTAAAGAAACTATCATATGCACAATATGAACAGTTTTGTTTTGTCCTCAGAAGACATGCATGCAAAACAATACAATTAAAAATAACATGATGCATATTTATTTGTGAGTACAACATTATTAATGCCCAATTTCTCATTTAGTAAAACATTCTTTACAGCATTTTTGCAAGCCTTGTAGACATACAGAACAGCTTATGTAGGTATACATGTGTTAATAGTTAAGTTAAGTTAGTTAAGATAGTAATAGTTGCAAGTGTGTGCCGAATGTCATAGATTGCCTGTGTAGGTGTACATAGTAACATAATAACATGTCATAAAAGCGCATATACTCTCTCTTGACATCAGTGTATGTGTGTACCCCTAGCCCCTCGCTGTACCTCACTATGCCTGTGTCACATAAGCACTTATAACCTAGCCTCACTTTTTCTGACAGGATAACACAGCCATGTAACGTTTCTGAATATTTGATTACATTTGACCAAGAAACAATGTTGGCTCATCTCAAACAAATCTGTGATCGAGGGTGAAGATCTGTTTCTAAGTGGACTTGTCTTTTATGTGGGGGTAATTAAAAAAGTGTACATTATATTATCATTTCATTAAATTTAGCTGACACTCTTATCCAGAGTGAACTAAATACAGTAACATCCCCCTGGAGCAATGTGGGGTTAGATGCCTTACAGTGAATGACATAGAGGGACAGACAGCCCCCCTGGAGCAGTGTGGGGTTAGGTGCCTTGCTCAAGGGCACTTCAGCCATGGATGAGGGTGCAGGAGAGCACTAGTTATTCACTCCCCCATTTTCCATTTTCCTCCTGGTACAAGAAATGCACCTGCGACCCTTCGATCCCAAGAAATCCAAAATAGCTGCCTCTGGATAATGTGCAGAATAGGGTTTCTGGGGGTTTTCGGGGTTAAGGAGATCACATCTGATGTTAGTTTGATAATTTGACTCATTTAACATTCAAATCTAAAATTGCATTTTATCAAAGTTGTTTTTCTGTTTTTTTTATTGTCACCTAGGCCATCTATTAGCTTTAGTGAAAATCATGTTTATATATGGGCTTTACTGGCAGTCCATACATGCTAGGGATGTGCAAAATGAGGCATTTTTAAATAACGAATAAAATATGACTTCTGATTAAAATATCTACAAACAATTAGCAAGAAATTAGACAGTACAAAGGTCCAGAGTAAGCAGGTGCGTGTGTGTGTGTGTGTGTGTGTGTGTGTGTGTGTGTGTGTGTGTGTGTGTGTGTGCGTGCGTGCGTGTACATGCGTGAGTGTATGAGAGTGTGTGTGTGTGTGTACATGCGTGAGTGTATGAGTGTGTGTGTGTGTGTGTGTGTGTAGGTGTGTTTGTGTGTGTGCCTGCATGTGTGTTTTATCAGTCTGACTTGTACAGTTTTTGTCTGATGTTAATAGCAATCAGAACCGTAACCATGACAATCATAACAACAGAGAACCCCACGGCCCTCAGCAGACATGATGGATCTCCACTAGGGGGCGCCAAACCATCTCCAGTACAAACAGCTGTAAGCTCTATGGTGCTCTGCCTCCAGCTCAGGGCATTGCTGTGGTTACAGGAGATAGTGGTGTGGTTGAATGAGATGGAGAGGAATCTGCCTCCTCCCTCCTGAGAGCAGAGGGTGCTGTTGTGGGTGCTGGTACAGCTGGAGTTCAGAGACACATTGGGTCCTGTGCAGGTTAGAGTCACATTACAGGAGTCACTGCTGGACCAGTTAGACACCACAGTCAGAGTGGGGGCTGCTGCATGCTCTGTGAAACAGGCACACACATACACACACATACACACACACACACACACACACACACACACACACACACAGGCTGTTGAAAGAGGTGGAGAGAAATCTGCCTGAGAACAGCAGGTGTGCATCTATACATCACTTATGAAGGCATCTAACGCACTTTACAGTGGGGGGGGGGGGGCATTGCTATGACATGGTAACACCTCTACCTTCCCCCAGTAAACGTGACACCCCCCTTCCGGTCCTGGTCTTCACTGAGTCAATGATTTACTCACTAAATAATATAAAAAACAGCGAATACGTTTATCTTGTATGTGCTAACCAACCCCACACCTGCTGCTTAGCTTCAGCCATTAAGTATAGACAAGGTATCCATTGGTGTAGCTGCTCGCCGATCAACATTAGCATCACCTAAAAAACCTTAACCACATGACAGTGGACTGATGGCCTTCCTTACCCATAATTTTTCTACTTGGAGCAGGCTTCACTCTTAAATACTTCACAATGTGAGGGTGCTGGCCCAAATGTTCAACTCTACTTTCAAAGAAAGAGGCCGCACCTAGCATATAATGTCCTTTTATTGCACAAACGCGTTTCGGCGTGTGCCTTCCTCAGTGAAGTT
>CM059265.1:44200427-44207927 GCA_030347295.1 Setipinna tenuifilis
AAAAACTGTAATACTTCACACACCTCATTGTGAGTGAAAGCTGAAGTTCACCTGAGAGCAACTGGTCAATTTAGGAGACATTTCCAGCAAAAAAAAAATATAAAGAAAGGTATAAAATGTGCTTGACAGAATTTGATAACTAGTTCAACAATTTTGTATGTAATGACTCAAGCAATAAAACTAAGACTATTAGTTTTATTGGGAATGACTATTCAGCATCCATAAGTATACTTCATTTTGACTGACATGACAAAGGCAAATGATAATGTTAAAAAACAACATTGTATTGTATAAAAGCAACTGACACATGTCCAAAAGCATTGGCAATTTGTTCAGAGGAAGGAGAAAATGCTATTATGAGGTGCACAAATGACTAAATGTTGTGGAGGTTGAACTAATAGTTATGAGAATTTACTTTCTGATCTGAGAAAAGCACCAAAGCGACTGAGAAAAACTGTAATAAACTATACACAACACGTGGTTTTTTAACCCTTTGTAGGCCATGTCCAAATAGAGTACATTCTTAGTCCTGGACTGTTTATTGTGCTATTGTTTGTTCCCTGTTCCATGTCTGAGATAGATAGCTAGGTAACAGACAGACAGACAGACAGACAGACAGACAGACAGACAGACAGACAGACAGACAGACAGACAGACAGATAGATAGATAGATAGATAAATAGATAGATAGATAGATAGACAGACAGACAGACAGACAGACAGACAGATAGATAGATCAATAGATAGATAGATAGATAGATAGATAGACAGACAGACAGACAGACAGATAAATAGGTAGATAGATAGTGTTACTAGCTGGCTGTAGTGTTAATCTTTGGCTTTTTCATTCGTGTGGCATGGGCAAAGCAGACGGTGGGCATTAGTGTGGTGTAGTGCAATATTCCTCCCTACTGCTACAGTATACAACAATGGCTAGGTAACAGACAGAAAGACAGACAGACAGACAGACAGACAGATAGATAGATAGATAGATAGATAGATAGATAGATAGATAGATAGATAGATAGATAGACAGACAGACAGACAGACAGACAGACAGACAGACAGACGGTGGGCATTAGTGTGGTGTAGTGCAATGTTCCTCACTACTACTACAGTACACAACAATGGGGCTGCCATTTCCTCCTGTAGACACGTTTTGTTTTCTTAATGTCTACACACAGCACAGCAGTAACACATCACACCCAGTCCCACCCAAAAAACCCAAGGTGTTCTGTAAAACCCTTTTCATGCCTTCTAAATGTCTAACATCAGCATTCACACGTCACACACCCAAAACCAAGTTCTTCTGTAGACCTAAGACACTTTCAGACTTATAGTTTGATTGCTTTTGTCCACACTAGTGAGAAAAATGTTACAATGTAGCAAACAGACAGGGGTACGGTTTGCTTTTACATATGCATAGTCCTAAACAAGCCAAAAAAAAACCGCGAAGACCATCACCACCAGAACCAGAATAAAACGTGCCACTTTCTATAACAATAATGCAGTTAACTCTATTGTTCCGTCCAATTTGGTTTGGTTGCTTTCACACCAGAGGAACGGTACCAAAGTAGGGCAGATAAAGACCACTAGCTTTCATCAAGCCCCCTCATGCACACACACAGGACACTGCCTCCACCCCCACCCCCTTTCACACACGCACACACACAGTGCAGCACTACTACCACTAGATGCACAGACCTTACCCACCCAACCCCTGCCCCACACACACACACACACACAGCATGCAGGACATAGTTCTCACATCCACCCCCCGCCCTCCCCTACACTCACACGCAGCCTCCCGACCACAAACTTTCATCAAGTGCATAGATAGATAGACAGACAGACAGACAGACAGACAGACAGACAGACAGACAGATAAATAGGTAGATAGATAGTGTTACTAGCTGGCTGTAGTGTTAATCTTTGGCTGTTTCATTCGTGTGGCATGGGCAAAGCAGACGGTGGGCATTGGTGTGGTGTAGTGCAATATTCCTCCCTACTGCTACAGTATACAACAATGGCTAGGTAACAGACAGACAGGCAGACAGACAGGCAGACAGACAGACAGACTCATGCACACACACAGGACACTGCCTCCACCCCCACCCCCTTTCACACACGCACACACACAGTACAGCACTACTACCACTATGCACAGACCTTACCCACCCAACCCCTGCCCCACACACACACACACACACAGCATGCAGGACATAGTTCTCACATCCACCCCCCGCCCTCCCCTACACTCACACGCAGCCTCCCGACCACAAACTTTCATCAAGTGCATCCCCCCCATGCACACACAGGGTACAGATACAGATACATTACACTACATTACATTACATAACACTGAGCAGACACTTTTATCCAAAGTGACTTACAAAAGGGGGACATAATAAGCTAACAGAGGTGTAGAGGAACACAGTGTAAGCACACTACCCACATACCAAAAGGAGATGCATGTGCCTTAAGTAGGTTTCCTAGACCAGGGACACTTCAGACACACACACCCTACACACGCAGACTTACACAAGCACGTCACCAGACTTATACAAGCCACCAGGCCGGCTAGAGTCTGTCACTCCTGCCACCAGGCTAGACTCCTGCCCCAGTTCCCCATGAGCTGGCTTTACTAATGCACTGTAAAACCGGATAAGTCAATACAACTCAAAACTTTTGATGTAACTGATTACGTCAATAGTTTTGAGTACATTAACTATACATTTTAATTACAGTTAACTTAAAAAGTTTAATTACATGAACTTCTACTTAAACTTTTAAAGTTAACTTTAATTAAAATGTATAGTTAATGTACTCAAAACTATTGACGTAATCAGTTACATCAAAAGTTTTGAGTTGTATTGACAATCCGGTTTTACAGTGTGCCAGGGATCCCACCAGACTTATACAAGCCACCAGGCTGGCTAGAGTCTGTCACTCCTGCCACCAGGCTAGACTCCTGCTCCAGTTCCCCATGAGTTGGCTTTACTGATGCCAGGGATCTGCACGGAACATTACATTACATTACATTACATTACATTGCATTTGGTAGACGCTTTTATCCAAAGCGACTTACAAAAAAGGAGGACATAAGCTACAGAGGTGTAAGAGGACACAGAGTAGGAGCACAACAGACATATGTACTTCTGCATGGGGATAGAGAGAGAGAGAGTTGGATTAGTGTTTGTTAGTTATGTTAGTTTGTTAGGAAGGGAAGCAATCTCGGAAGAGAAAGGCTTTTACAAGTTTTTTAAAGATAGGGAGGGATGTTGCTGTTCTTGTCAACCCCACCTCATGTCCCCAGCTCTACCAGAGGAGAAATATTCACTGCAGGATCACCTGCATACCAACAACTAACCAAGAGGAAAATACTGCTTCTCACAGGAGTGTCATGTTTGTGTTAAAAAAAAACCAAATCGGCGCTTACATGAAGCTTGACTGTGTGTTCTCCTGAAGGAGGTGAGGAGTAACAGCTTTGACAGTGAGGCTCAGCTGGAGCCTCTGGTCTGTCTGAGGATTATTTAGACACGGTTATGATAGAAGAGTTGTGATAGGACATGAGGTCGGGAAAGTGCAAGTAAGGCATGGGTTTGTAAAGTATATATTTTTAAATGTATTTATTTACAAGTAAGATTAATTTGAGTTTAGCATTAATAAAACACATTTATGAATATAAAATTAAATGTATTAGATTAAAACTATTTAAATATTAAAACTCTGTGAATGAGAAGTGATAACAGTGCTACAGAACTATGCTCAGTGTGCAAAGCTTTAACTGGCCGTGCACAGCTTGCTGAGGGGGAGTGTGAGGCCCTTCTGTGGACGGGGGAGGGGCTGTGGCCACTAGGCTGCATGGGTTTAGCTAGCTCACCTGTTAACATTACATTACATTACATTACATTACATTGCATTGCATTTGGCAGACGCTTTTATCCAAAGCGACTTATAAAAAAGGAGGACATAAGCAAACAGAGGTGTAAAGAGACAGAGGTGTTGACCTGCAGGCAGAGGCAGAAACAGTTGTTTGTTTGCCTATATACATTAAGTAAAACTCATTAAGATTTATTTCACTGATAAACAGTAAATGCAATCAGCAGTCCTGGGAAGTTGTCATGAGTGGCTTAGTCATTGCAGTAATAAGATGCTTTCCTACCTGACACAGAGTACTGCATGTCTGCTGTTCACTGAGAACAGACCACTGCGCTGCTGAGAATCCCTGTTTCTTTTTTTCATCAAAAGGTTTTTTTTCTCTGTTTCTTTGTTTACGTTTTCTATCTGACACAATTCATGCACAGGTGTAAGTTATATGAAAAACATTTTCTGTTTCATTTTCCTTCTCTGAGCTGCAGGGTTGTGTGTTCACACGCAGCACAGGGGTCGTCTAAGGTCAGTTTCCTGACAGATGTAGCCCACAAGGCCTCTGTGAGGGGAGAGGATGTGGTGAAAGCCCCGAGTCACGTCCTCAACTGCCTGAGACGCTCAAGCAGCGCAGTCACGCCGACCACAGCATGCGTAGCCACACATGCTATTACAGTTCATGCACCAGCTATGATGTAGCCACACATGCTATTACAGTGTATGCACTAGCTATGAGTTAGCCACACGTTATTACAGTTCATGCACCAGCTATGAGTTAGCCACACAGTTCATGCACTGGCTATGATGTAGCCACACATGCTATTACAGTTCATGCACTAGCTATGAGTTAGCCACACGTTATTACAGTTCATGCACCAGCTATGAGGCCTCTGTCGTGGCATGCAAGCCATGCCCTGTCTAGTGTGTTTGTTTTGTGGCACTGCTGTCTTTTTGCACATGTGTATGAACATGTGTATCCTGTAGGTGTGTGCATGTGTGTGAAGGTGTGCGCATGTGTATGTGTGTATGTAGGTGTGTGTGAGTGTGTATGTGTGTGGATCATAATAGTCTGTGTACACTGTACTGTATCTGTAGGTCTTGTCTTTACTGTGAGTTGTGTATGAGCAATTGTTCCCAGTGAAACATTGTTTTGTCTCACTATGTACTATGTATATGGCTAAAACAACAATAAAAATCTATCCGACTTGACTTGACATTACTACATTTAGCATTTAGCTTTCAACTGAGCATAAATAATGAAAATACAGTGATCATAGGCAATAATATACAAGTGCAGTTCTATCTCTATAAAAGGGTAAGTGCACAGGTACAGTGTGTGTGTGTGTGTGTGTGTGTGTGTGTGTGTGTGTGTGTGTGTGTGTGTGTGTGTGTGTGTGTGGAAGTGCAGGTAGGTGTAGGTTGGGCAGTTAGTGTGTTAGGAGTTATGAAGATAGGGCATGTGTGTGTGTGTGTGTGTGTGTGTGGTAGTGCACGTAGGTGTAGGTTAGTGTGTTAGGAGTTGTAAAGATAGGGCATGTGTGTGGGTGTGTGTGTGTGTGTGTGTGATACTGCACGTAAGTGTAGGTTAGTGTGTTAGGAGTTGTAAAGATAGGGGGTGTTCTCAGAATAGAACTGAGTGAGGCCTGCATGACAGCAATGGGCTGTGGACATACTGACCTCCAAAATAAACCAACAACACGCAAACTCACTCACAAGCAAACTACTGTTATTTATACCATCTGCATATGATATAAATACGTATGCCAGCAGAACTGTGATACATAATGATACATAATTTTGTTCTTTACACACAAGGCTGTTACTCCTGAACTGTGATTTTCAGTTTCCGCTATCACACACGACAAGTGTGTCGGCAGAATTATGATTTTCACATTACAATAACAAGAAGGCCATTATGGGGCCATCATGACTTCCCCATATTGTTTTGTACACTATAAACCTGCCTTGGAAAGTGACCTTGTGTGCAGTATGGTTACTGGGCTAAGCGAGATTCTAGGTCAGGTGTCTGTGTGCACTGTAAAACCGGATTGTCAATACAACTCAAAACTTTTGATGTAACTGATTACGTCAATAGTTTTGAGTACATTTTAATTAAAGTGAACTTTAAAAATTTAAGTACAAAGTTCATGTACTTAAACTTTTAAATTAACTTTAATTAAAATATATAGTTAATGTACTCAAAACTATTGACGTAATCAGTTACATCAAAAGTTTTGAGTTGTATTAACTTATCCGGGTTTACAGTGTGGGTTTGTGTACGTGCTGCTGTATGTGCATGTCACTGCTGGGTTTTGAGTCTGTGTTTATCTTTGACTAGACTAATACACAGGCACAGACACAGACACTGTCTAAGATGGACGCTGAGCTCAGGTGTGTTCTCCTGGCCATCCTACTCACAGGTAAACATCTTAACGTTCCTTTTGCAGGTTTGGCCACTGTTCCAAGATGGCTTTTAAAGCCACAGCACACTTTAATGAGTTTAAATGTGTAGCGTTAGATAAGGATATAGTAGTAGTGGTCATGGTGGTGGCAGTAGTAGCAGTAGTAGCAGCACCAGTAGTCGTAGCAGTAACAATATTAGTAGTAGTAGTAACAGTACACTGTAAACCCGGATAAGTTAATACAACTCAAAACTTTTGATGTAACTGATTACGTCAATAGTTTTGAGTACATTAACTATATATTTTAATTAAAGTTAATTTAAAAGTTTAAGTACATGAATTTTGTACTTAAACTTTTAAATTAACTTTAATTAAAATATATAGTTAATGTACTCAAAACTATTGACGTAATCAGTTACATCAAAATTTTTGAGTTGTATTGACAATCCGGGTTTACAGTGTAGTAGTAGTAGTAGTACTAGTAGCAGTAGTAGTAGTAGTGGTAGTAGTAGTAGTAGCAGTAGTAGTAGTAGTGGTAGTAGTAGTAGTAGCGGTAGTAGTAGTAGTAGTAGTAACAGTAGTAGTAGTACAGCAGTAGTAGTAGTAGTAGCAGTATGATAGTAAGGACAGTGGTAACAGTAGTGGAAGTAGCAGCAGCTAAACTTTTATTCAGATTACTTGTGTTTTTTACCGGAAGCCTTACTCAGGAAAAAAGGACAAATATTGTATTACAATATTACTTCCATCTGTGTGTGTCCCCAGCGTCTACATGTGAGAGGCTGGACGTGCTGGAGGGAGAGTCAGTCATCCTAAATGCCACAGATCCGGTGGACATGGCTGCCCTGTCAGTGTTAGAGTGGCGCTTCAACGGGGCGCTTATTGTAAACTACACAGACAGGCCTGGCCATTTCTCTACGCCCTTCAAGGACAGAGCAGAATTTATATATCCGATGCTTTCTCTGAGGCTGAGCAATCTGACAAAGGAAGACTCCGGCAACTATGTGGCAGAGATGAAGACCCAGGACGGACAGAGGAAAAACATTGCTGATTACTACATTTGTGTTCTGTGTGAGTTAGTCGATGCCAATCATGCTGCCAGTGCTGATTGTGTTCAGCGTTTGGTTTTCCCAGGCCAGGCGTGTATGTGTACTGCATGTGACTAGGCCTACTGGTGTATGTTCAATGGCAAATACTGATATTGATGTAGGTTTGTCTTTGAACTGAAATA
>CM059265.1:44212927-44337927 GCA_030347295.1 Setipinna tenuifilis
AACCGGGTATGGCTATATCAATACAATGCATATACTCACTGTAAAAGGATAAAATGTGACAAAGTTTACATTACATAAAAAAATGTATATAATTAAAATAAAGTTCTGATCTGCATAACGCAACAATGTATTATATGTGGGGTAGTTACTACCTGAGACTTCACAGTAACTGACAGGATTATTAGAGGGGATATTCTCATTTATTCACACTTTCTACTTGACCTACTTAATTGTGTAATTATACATAAACGTCATGTTTTATTAATCACCTGTGATTCAAAATGCTTTATCTTTCCAATGGAAGACCCTATACGGAGCCCACATATGATCATGGTGGGAACTTTTTAAGACTGAACTTTTGCGTTCCCTTGCAGGTCTAAGCACTTTTGTTATTTGTCTTCGAGTGGTAGGATAGGTAGGATCAATTGGACGCTTGATGATCATCTGTGGTTTGTAATGTAGGAAGTTACCAGCTTGACGGTTGAACCCCTGTAACATCCATAATAAAATCCAGTTGCTATCCTAACACCCTGTTATCTTCGAAACATATTAGTGCTGTTTGTGTTTCTGCTCATAGGCTACACAGTGCATGTGATGCAACCCCTTTTCTTTCTGTCCGTCCGTCACCGTAGTGATTCTTGTATTACTCCAACCCCCTTCATTAGCTTCACCATGGATAGACAGTCTGATAGAGAAAGATGCAATTTACTTCTAAATTTTGCATTTTTTAATGGGTTACAGGCTTACAGCTATTTCAGTGTGTTAATTATAATTTTCTAGTATGCTCATGGACGGGGGAAAGACTTGACTATTCTAACAAGTTAGAGAGGTTAAGCCTCCCTTCTTTTTGAGTAAAAAAAAGCTTTCTTTTCAGTCTGCTAACTTTGTTGCACCAAATACATGATGACAGAAGTATATTCATTTGTATTTGTTGGGTTTTGGACAAAGGGAAAGAAGTACAACATCATGACATGCAGAGTGTTGTTGAGATGTTGTTGTTGACTGCTCTCTGATTTGTCATGAAATATGAACTCTTCCCCTGCTACAGGACTAAACAGGACAGTAAAGCTTAATTCCAGTGAAAGCACTCCGGCTATTGCATTAAAGCATGCATCCAGGCAAAATATACAATCGTTGCTTTAAAGTCTTTGTAAACCAATTCTCCCATAAATCTCTCTGTCTCTGCAGCAGGGGAGGTGATTGTGAGGGGAATCTGTGTGAAGGAGGGAGAATCTGTTACCCTGAACATTAGAGAGCCTGTGGACAAGAAGGACGTGAGAGTTCTTGACTGGATTTTTAACGACATAGTTATTGTGGCGTATATAAATGAGTCTGTCGATTTGACAGGCATTGACAGACAAGCAGTATTTAATACTGAGACCTTCTCTCTGCGGCTGGATAATCTGATGAAGAATGACTCGGGGTACTATAAAGCAGAGAAAAAGACAACAGGTGGGAAGAGAAGCACTGTTGCTGATTTCTACCTTGGTGTCAACGGTGAGTCAAGTAATATTTGTCATGCTGCCAATAGGCCTGCTTTTGATGGAACTGAATATTGCATTGTTGTATTTTACATTTTTATATTGTGCTTCTCTGTTGAGCTACCCTGAGCCCGATTTTCCATTTCTGAGGTATGCAAATTCTCATAAAAGGCTATGGTCATAGAGGTTAGTGGCAATAAAGTTTAGATTCATATAGTTCACATTCCTGAATGTATGGGAATTAAATCTATGTTGTTGTTTTTTTTTTTCATTAGAAATGAAAAGTAAGCCCATTTATGCCTGTGTTAAAGTAACATTCTTTTTACAGGCCTACCTAAAATGTATTGGCAAACTACAACTAATTAAGAACTCACAAAGAACCCAGGCCCACCAGATAACGTGAAGAGATAAGATAAAGTAACACTTTTATGATGCAGCAGTTGTTTTATCCTGTTAGATTAACTGTTTATAAGCGTTACGGTCAAGCAAAACTAACTGCATTATTGCCTAGCTGTCACATTTTGGAGGGTTTTTTTGGACAAAGGGAAAGAAGTACAACATCATGACATGCAGAGTGCTGTTGAGATGTTGTTGTTGACTGCTCTCTGATTTGTCATGAAATATGAAGTCTTCCCCTGCTACAGGACTAAACAGGACAGTAAAGCTTAATTCCAGTGAAAGCACTCAGGCTATTGCATTAAAGCATGCATCAAGGCAAAATATACAATCGTCGCTTTAAAGTCTTTGTAAACCAATTCTCCCATAAATCTCTCTGTCTCTGCAGCAGGGGAGGTGACTGTGAGGGGAATCCGTGTGGAGGAGGGGGAATCTGTTACCCTGAACATTACAGAGCCTGTGGACAAGAAGGACTTGACATTTTTTGAGTGGAGTTTTAACAACATAACTATTGTAAAGTATAAAAATGAGTCTGTCGAGTTGGCAGGCATTGGCAGACAAGCAGTATTTAATAGTGAGACCTTCTCTCTGCGGCTGAATAATCTGATGAAGAATTACTCGGGCCAGTATGTAGCACAGAAAGAGATAAATAGCACTACTAGCACTGCTGCTCAATTCGACCTTGATGTCATTGGTGAGTTAAGCAATATAAAAAATATAATGCTTTTGATGGAACTGAATATTGCATTGTTGTATTACATTTTTATATTGTGCTTCTCTGTTAAGGTCCCCTGAGCCGTGAGTCTCTTGTGTTTGTAAAAATGGCCCCAGCCTGGCCCTTACTTAAGGATTCCTGTATGCATTTTCAAATCTTAATACACATTTACGGAGAATATTACACAAGCACAAATCTGAACAGATGTAACAAAATTTATAATAATTGTCCTGTAAACCTCTTCATCTCTTTCAACCACACCGCTGTTTCTTGTACCCACAGGAACCATGTCAACTGGCACCATACCAATTAAATTTAGTTTCAATTAAGAGTAGAAACATTAACCTGTTAGATAACTTTATTTTTTGTTTCAACAGAAAATCAAGCAAACAACCATTTGGAGTGGTCCATACCTTTAGTCATCATCCTGATCATCATTATCATTATTCTTGTAGCATTACTTGTGTGGGAAAAGGTATGTGACCCCATTGTAATGTCAGCACTTGCACAGGGAAATAATCAGCATGTCATTCATATGCTTTCATAGCCAACTTTTGGTCTTGAGATACACAATATAATCCATTGGTCCTGATGCCTATGCTGGTTTTCTGTATCTGTCATTCTGTATTCTGGTCATCTGTACCTCTTACCTGTCATTTCCTGCGTTGTAGATAGCCTAGAGAATGCCACCAAAAAAGAAAAAAGCTATACAGCGCTATTTCAACACTCAGAGAGCAAGCAGTGCCCAGATCAGGCTGGCGTTATTTAACTATGTCAAAGTGTTGCAAAGTGTTATATCATCAGTCTTTCTACTGTTCAAAATCGTTCGACTACTTGTGTAGTGTTAACGTAGCCTACATGATAAACCATTCCTGCCAGATGTTAGCAATTAGGTTGATTTCAAGGGGTATTAATATTAACCATTCAGCAAAAATGCTAACTATCTCCCATTTTGCTGTAGAAATTGGCAAATGACTGTTAGTATAGCTATGCTAATGAGGCTAGCGTTAAAGCTGACGCTACTAAAGCTGATTGATGAATCACTGGTCTACAGGAAAGACAGCCTAAGGCAGGTGCAAGCTGGTATTGTCAGGACCAACGTCCCAAACTTGAGCCCACACTTCAGGGACTTACTTACAAACTTTAAAGTGTAACAGAGCAAAATTGTTGTTTAGGGTTCAAACAAGAACTATAAATGTGTCCAGACTGACAAATATAATATCTGAGCACAACATAGAGTTTTGGTATCAGTGTCAAAAATTTAAATAATGTATGAACTACCACTATGCAGAGACTGGTGAAATGTCGGCATGATTTCAAGGGCCTTGTCCTGACAGAGGAAGGAACCTCATACAGCAACAGTAATTTTATGTAGCCCCTGTGCAGTAACATCCCATCATGTCATGTATTGGTCTTGTATTGGTCTGGCGACTTGGGGATTGAACCGGGGTTGCCGGCTTGGCAGGGCAGAGAGGTAACCACTAGGCCACAGGCAATGAGAGCCAAATGCAGGGACACAGGCTTAAAGTTCTCTTTCAGGTTTTTTAATGTTCAACAAAAGTTCACAAAAGCCCAGATGATCAAAAAGGGCAAATCCAAAAGTATATACAAACGCTCAGAAGTTGTAAAAGGCAAATCCAAAAACTAACAAAAAGCTCAGCAAAAGGAGACTTTCAAAAAGGCACGGTATAACTAAGGAGGCATCAAAACACAAAAGGCAAAGTTCTTAACAAGGCAGAAATATTCCAAAAGCTCACCAGAGACGCAGACATGTGAAACAAAGACCCAGTGCTGAACAAAGGAAAAGGCAGAACTTAAATACACGGACTAATTGGTCACAAGACAAACACAAATGACTACAGGTGGTGGGACAACGACATGGAGGGAAACATAATGAGAAGGCGGGGCAAGAACACAAAACAAGCGAACAGGCACATGTCAAACAGAGTGAAGTCAAAACAAAGTAAAGTGACAGGTGCTCAATAGTGACCCCAAGTGGCAGAACAAACCAAAACCTTAACAATTTGTTTGTTTGTTTTTATAAACGTATCTCTTATGGCAATACCACAAATTCTGAAAAAAAAACTGCATATAGAAGGAGGAATAGTATAAAGATCTACAAAAGAGACAGATGTACATGTAAAAATATCGCTGTAATTGCTAAATTCATTACTTTTCAGTTTGGTGGTGTTGTATAGTCACTCACTGCATTTGGTTCCTGCTTTAATTTCATGTACTACTGTCCCATGTTCCTTTGAGCACCTGTTTGTCTTGTAGAAATCTCTATTACGGTGTGTCTGCTTATTTTTTGTAGAAGATGAAGACAACATGATACAGGGCCTGGTTCTCACCAACCTCAGAGTTTCCGGTCTGGTTCACCGGTTTGATCCACCTGCCCATGCTGATTCTGCTCCACCCTGACTCTGCATTGCATTGGCAATAGGAAAGTGTTGGGGGTGGGAGGCTTAACGGCACTTCTTTGTGATGCTATTGCTTATTGCTGTTCTCTGCGTATCTGTAGTTAGATTTTTTGGATGACAGTGTAATGATGTAATTATGCACTGCAATTGCATTTTATTATAATAATTATCATTATTCATCTTACATTACCCTTGCCCACTAGCCTTGGCTGAATACATTGTTTTTCCATATTACTGTCTTATTTGTATGATTATATTTCTACATTTGTGCCCTGTATGTAGGCCTACATCATGTTATTTTCCTATTTTTGTACCCATTGATCACTTTTGTCTGTTGAATCACAACATGTTTACATGTTGAATTTATAATAATATAATGTCCTTTGCGTAGGCCTATCTAATTTCAGTTGAAAAATAAATCTTATTCTGAACTTGACTTGGTTTCCATAACGCCTTTCTTGATGCCCACACCCCACACCTCCCTGTGACCGGGTCCCAAAAGAGTAGGAGGGAGAGGTCACTGAGTAGGAGGGAGAGGTCACTGTTGAGTAGGAGCGAGAGGTCACTGAGTAGGAGGGAGAGGTCACTGTCGAGGGAGAGGTCACTGTCGAGTAGGAGGGAGAGGTCACTGTGGAGTAGGAGCGAGAGGTCACTGAGTAGGAGGGAGAGGTCACTGTCGAGGGAGAGGTCACTGAGTAGGAGGGAGAGGTCACTGTCGAGTAGGAGGGAGAGGTCACTGTCGAGGGAGAGGTCACTGAGTAGGAGCGAGAGGTCACTGAGTAGGAGGGAGAAGTGACTGTCGAGGACAGGAGATGGCACAGGCCAAAAGAGGGACGTAGGAAGAGGTGTGAGAGGAGGCAAGGTGCATGTCCTCTCTGCCAGTGTGCGTGCTGGTGTGGATGATGTGTGTGGTGTGGATGATGTGTGTGGTGTGGATGGTGTGTGTTGGTGTAGATGGTGTGTGTGCTGGTGTGTATTGTGTGTGTGCTGGTTTGTATGGTGTGTGTGTACTGGTGTGTATGGTGTGTGCTGGTGTGAATGGTGTGTGTGCTGGTGTGGATGGTGTGTGTGTGTGTGTGCATGCGGGTACACATGCTGGGATGAATGGTGGATTGGATGTAGTCTCCTGTCACAAACTGTATCATTTGGTGTGGATGATGTTTTAAAAGTATTGGGTATGCTTGTTGTGGATGGTTGTGTGGATGGTGGTGTGTATCATAGTGTAGATAGAGGAGTGTGTGTTAGTGTGTGTGGAGGAGTGTGTGTTAGTGTGGGTGGAGGAGTGGATAGTGGTGTGGATGGGGGAGTGTGTGTTAGTGTGGGTGGAGGAGTGTGTGTTAATGTGGGTGGAGGAGTGGATGGAGGAGTGTGTGTTAGTGTGGGTGGAGTGTGTTAGTGTGGATGGTGGAGTGTGTGTTAGTGTGTGTGGAGGAGTGTGTGTTAGTGTGTGTGGAGGAGTGTGTGTTAATGTGGATGGAGGAGTGTGTGTTAGTGTGTGTGGAGGAGTGTGTGTTAGTGTGGATAGAGGAGTGGATAGTGGTGTGGATGGGGGAGTGTGTGTTAGTGTGGGTGGAGGAGTGTGTGTTAGTGTGGGTGGAGTGTGTTAGTGTGGATGGTGGAGTGTGTGTTAGTGTGTGTGGAGGAGTGTGTGTTAGTGTGTGTGGAGGAGTGTGTGTTAATGTGGATGGAGGAGTGTGTGTTAGTGTGTGTGGAGGAGTGTGTGTTAGTGTGGGTGGAGGAGTGGATAGTGGTGTGCATGGGGGAGTGTGTGTTAGTGTGGTTGCAGATGCAAGTACCTGTGGGGATAACTGCGCATGTCAAAAAGTGCCACATCCATTAAATGGGGGTTCTAAAGCACACATTAAGTCAAAAAAACATCATAGAATAGATTACGAACAAATAGCAGAAGCCATTGTGAAGATACAACAGCACATGTGCATAAGTAATAAAAACTTTTGGATCACTGTAGCCCAGAACCTTAGATGACCTCATGGCAGACCAAAAGATCTGCGTCGCGGTTATCTTTTACCAGACAGGATGTGGTCAGAAAATAGAGGAAATGTCCACAACATAGTAGACTTACTTACAGGTGTACCAACAAAAAGCACTGGAGGAAAAGTTTTCTCTGTTGTTTTTGTCAGACGGCAAATGATAAATAAAAAGCAATGATAGCATGTGATGTCCATTTTGATTGGTTTCATTTTGACTGTGTGGGAATTAAGACCCAAAAAAGTAGATGTGAATACTATTGGATTTATATTTAACAATCACTAAATTCACTGCATGTCTTACTCTACCCAGTATGTCTATGCATGTGACAATAAAACATCTTTGTATCCTTGTATGTGCCTCTAAATCATGTAAAGTCCATATTAATCCACTGAAGAGTGGGTACATAGTAAAGGCAGCAGACAGATTGGCAGACACACTAGCAGGGGTACAGGCAGGCACAGCAGTTGGTCTACAGGTAGACTCCCAGCCAGGTAGACTCCCAGCCAGGTAGACAGGTGGACAACCAGGTAGACACAGCAGATATGCAGGTGGTCACAGAAGCATTACCCCCTGGTTAATTATTTCTGTTTTAAATGAACTGCAGTTGTCTCTCTTTATGTCCCGGTGTGGAATGAGATAGCTGTAACAGTGAGAAGGCATAGGTGAGAAGGCAAGTGTCTGTGTAATAGAGTGTCTACCAGTGTGCCTGATGGTGTAGATGGCGTCCTCAAGGCAAATACCTAGCTACAGCAAGCCTAGAGGGACAAAATGCAATAAATTCCCTGCCGGGTCAGAACACTTAATAATGATTATTTGTGTACTGATTAGTGGGGAATTGAAGACAAACACTGCTAGAGGCATGCTGCTTATCGGTGGAGACTGCAGAGTCGGCTCATGTTGTCAGCTTAATCTGAATGAGAAATGGCATAGTCAACATGGATGGATACAAGACCATTATGAAGCATCGGAGCATAGTAGGCTACCACTGCTGCAAATGTGAGTGAAATGTCTTTTCCCAAATGTTTGCCATGTGCACACAAATACATACAACCCGCAATCTACAGGTGCTGATCATATAATTAGAATAGTGAGAAAGTTGATTTATTTCAGTAATTCCGTTCAAAAAGTGAGACTTGTATAATGTATACATTCATTTCACACAGACTGACATATTTGAAGTGTTATTTTTTATATTTATGATTATAACTGGAAATTGGAAAGGTTTAATATTGAAGATCCATGGTGCCACACTCTAATCAGCTAATTAACTCAAAACACCTGCAAAGGCCTTTAAATGGTCTCTCAGTCCAGTTCTACAGGCTACGCAATCATGGGGAAGACTGCTGACCTGACAGTTGTCCAAACGACAACCATTGACACCTTGCACAAGGAGGGCAAGACATAAAAGGTCATTGCTGAAGAGGCTGTGAGTTCACAGTCCAAGCACATTAATAAAGAGGAGAAGGGAAGGAAAAGATGAGGTATAAAAAAGTGTACAAACAATAGGGATAACCGCACCCGGGAGAGGATTGTGAAACAAAACCCATTGAAAAATGTGGGGGAGATTTACAAAGAGTGGCGTTGTTCTATTGTTGAATACTCGCCTCGCGTTGGACTGGTTCATTTGCATAAAGTTGGGCATTTCTGAACTTTTAGACGCGATGGAACCATCGATTTGGTCGCATCGCATACCCAGACGGCATGGCAGAGGTGGAATTAACGGTCGGACGCCTCCCATAGAAATGATTAGGGGTAAGCGGTGCGGAGTTCGCAACGAATGCTAGTGGGTCACAGCGTGAGACTGTCAGGTAAGTTCACATTAAGTTTACTTGCGCTGATGCGCCGCGAGCTTGAAGCTGCATTTGCACTCGAGTTACCGACTGTTTAATACATTGTAAGACCACATGTCGTTAAATTCTTTGCTTTCAGAATAACTGTAGCGAAGTCGTGTAACATAAATCAGCCCCTCTAGGATTTCGAGGGTCAATTTTGAGATAGTTGCGGTCTAAAATACCTGATTTTGCGGCTTGTAAAAAGTTGCAGTAAGCATTGCAGAGTTATACGCGTTTTGTTGCAAAAACAAAAATTATATTGTAACAGTAAATTGGCCTAAACCCTAAAGGAAATAGGCCGAACCCCTAAGCCTTAACCCTACCAAACAGAAAAGAAAAAAAAAATAAGGATTACACAAAATGTAACGAAATACGCTTTAATGGTAGGCTACAACATATATGTGCAACTAATAAGGGTTGCCTGATGTCAGCAAGTTTGACGTAATATCTGGAGCGCACGCATCACTGTTGTGTGCTGTAGCCTACTAATCAACATTGCCCATGGCAGGCTAAACGGTTGCAAATAGCCTACATGTTCAGGTGAGTTTAACATTGTCATTTGATTTATTCACCTCTCTAGTCTATATTTGTGAAGAGATGCCTCTCTGAGATGATTTTTTGCAGGTTGGGATTTCTGTAAACATATTTAATACCGAGGAGGCAAAGTGTTTGTTAGTAGATGACTTTCACGTGCTCTGCAACAGTGTTACACGTAGTGTATTTTTCCTCCTCGTTACACAGTATCTCAAGCATGAATGTTGACCCTATGTACCTTCACTGTGTTGGGTTCTAGTTACTTTCATCTCTGCTCTGCTTTGATGGCACCATTTATGGCATTTTAAGCTCAAAATACATGCAAGCGTAATGTGCCGCTTTGCGTGGGCGTGTACCAACCGTCAGTTTTGAGCGGTAGTCCTGTACTAAGCGTGTTGTGTTTGTGTCATCCCGTAGGGTGGATATAACCTGGACTCCTTAGCAAAGGGGGCCTGTGCCTGCCTAAGGGCACTGTTAGGGGACTCCTGTACCCGCCTGGATGCACCCATGGCACCCTGTCAAAGGACTCATCCCGTAGGGTGGATATATAACCTGGAGTCCCTAGCAAAGGGGGTCTGTGCCTGCCTAAGGGCACTGCTAGGGGACTCCTGTCAAAGGTGAGCATCAGACAGACAACCACCAGAGCCATTTTAGGGATCTAGTGAGCCATTTTAGGGATCTAGTGAGCCACATTAGTGTTGGTCCTCACCATCTGCCTTCCCAACTGAAAATAATAGAACTTTCCGATTTGCCTGCTTGCATGTATTTTGAGCGTTAGTCCTGTACTAAGCGTGCTGTGTTTGTGTCATCCTGTAGGGTGGCTATAACCTGGAGTCCCTAGCAAAGGGGGTCTGTGCCTGCCTAAGGGCACCATTAGGGGACTCCTGTCAAAGGTGAGCATCAGACAGACAACCACCAGAGCCATTTTAGGGATCTAGTGAGCCACATTAGGGATCTAGTAAGCCACATTAGTGCTGGTCTGTCAGGCAACAAGCACATGATTAAACAGCATGCAGATCTACCTCACCATCTGCCTTCCCAACTGAAAAGAGTAGAACTTTCAGCTTCGCCTGCTTGCATGTATTTTGAGTGTTAGTCCTGTACTAAGCGTGTTGTGTTTGTGTCATCCTGTAGGGTGGCTATAACCTGGAGTCCCTAGTAAAGGGGGCCTGTGCCTGCCTGAGGGCACCATTAGGGGTCTCCTGTCAAAGGTGAGCATCAGACAGACAACCACCAGAGCCATTTTAGGGATCTAGTGAGCCACATTAGGGATCTAGTAAGCCACATTAGTGTTGGTCCTCACCATCTGCCTTCCCAACTGAAAATAATAGAACTTTCCGATTTGCCTGCTTGCATGTATTTTGAGCGTTAGTCCTGTACTAAGCGTGTTGTGTTTGTGTCATCCTGTAGGGTGGCTATAACCTAGAGTCCCTAGTAAAGGGGGTCTGTGCCTGCCTGAGGGCACCATTAGGGGTCTCCTGTCAAAGGTGAGCATCAGACAGACAACCACCAGAGCCATTTTAGGGATCTAGTGAGCCACATTAGGGATCTAGTAAGCCACATTAGTGTTGGTCCTCACCATCTGCCTTCCCAACTGAAAATAATAGAACTTTCCGATTTGCCTGCTTGCATGTATTTTGAGCGTTAGTCCTGTACTAAGCGTGTTGTGTTTGTGTCATCCCGTAGGGTGGCTATAACCTGGAGTCCCTAGCAAAGGGGGCCTGTGCCTGCCTAAGGGCACTGCTAGGGGACTCCTGTCAAAGGTGAGCATCAGACAGACAACCACCAGAGCCATTTTAGGGATCTAGTGAGCCACATTAGGGATCTAGTAAGCCACATTAGTGTTGGTCCTCACCATCTGCCTTCCCAACTGAAAATAATAGAACTTTCCGATTTGCCTGCTTGCATGTATTTTGAGCGTTAGTCCTGTACTAAGCGTGTTGTGTTTGTGTCATCCCGTAGGGTGGCTATAACCTAGAGTCCCTAGTAAAGGGGGTCTGTGCCTGCCTAAGGGCACCATTAGGGGTCTCCTGTCAAAGGTGAGCATCAGACAGACAACCACCAGAGCCATTTTAGGGATCTAGTGGGCCACATTAGGGATCTAGTAAGCCACATTAGTGCTGGTCTGTCAGGCAACAAGCACATGATTAAACAGCATGCAGATCTACCTCACCATCTGCCTTCCCAACTGAAAAGAGTAGAACTTTCAGCTTCGCCTGCTTGCATGTATTTTGAGCGTTAGTCCTGTACTAAGCGTGTTGTGTTTGTGTCATCCCGTAGGGTGGCTATAACCTGGACTCCTTAGCAAAGGGGGCCTGTGCCTGCCTAAGGGCACTGTTAGGGGTCTCCTGTCAAAGGTGAACATCAGAATCTAGTGGATCTAGTGAGCCACATTAGTGCTGGTCTGTCAGGCAACAAGCACATGATTAAGCAGACCAAAAATTGACTTGTAAGATTTTCTCCGGACAGAAGCTTTATAAATTACTTATAGTTGACTCGGTTACATCCGACTAATTGGGTGATTCTGTTTTACAGAGGACCACGACGTAGGACGTGCAGATGCAGTACCTGCGCATGGTTTTCATGCATGCTCGGCCTCCTGTTGCTTTCGTTATTTTATTACATACTTATTTTGCTCCTGAGTTATTACAGAGTCATTCGTTTATAATTATTGTTTCTTTCTTTCTTCTTTTTTTTTATTTGACTGACTCCTCACACACACACAAGCACACATTTGAATAATTATTACATTTTTACTTTTTGAAAAAGAACTGCGAAGAAGGTGCTCCAGCGGCACCAGCTGGTCCCTGGCCATGTTCCTTATTGCCCTTCTGTTCCTGGCCATGTTCCTTATTGCCCTTCTGTTCCTGGCCATGTTCCTTAATGCCCTTCTGTTCCTGGCCATGTTCCTTATTGCCCTTCTGTTCTGTCCTTGTTCCTTAATGCCCTTCTGTTCTGTCCTTGTTCTGGCCATGTTCCTTAATGCCCTTCATGGCCCTTCTGTTCCTGGCCATGTTCCTTATTGCCCTTCTGTTCCTGGCCATGTTCCTTAATGCCCTTCTGTTCCTGGCCATGTTCCTTAATGCCCTTCTGTTCCTGGCCATGTTCCTTACTGCCCTTCTGTTCTGTCCTTGTTCTGGCCATGTTCCTTATTGCCCTTCTGTTTCTGTCCTTGTTCTGGCCATGTTCATTATTGCCCTTCTGTTTCTGTCCTTGTTCTATTATATTTTGATTCTTCTTCTTAGTTATTACAGGATAATTAGTTTATAAGCCCCCTTTTCTTTTTGCAGATGCACATGCATCATTGGCCTTTTTCTCTTTTTTTTACTACATTCTTCTTTTACTACTGAGTTATCAGATATGTTCGTTTATAAGCTTTTTTTCTTCTTTTTTTGTTTAGTAAATACATACACACACACACACAAGAAAAGATGTTTGTGTTTGAGTCTTGTGTGTGTATTCTTAAGAAAACTAATATGAATGTTACATGGGGTTGGTTTGAAACCCCTTTTTTGTTGGACCTACTACTGCAAATGTAATATTTATGGTAAAGAAGATCAATCTATCAAAATGCATATGCTTAAAACATTTCAGTCATTCACCACTAGCTCCTTAGCCTCTAAAATAGCTTCAGAACTGTATATGTTAGTTTAGTTGGCGTAGTGTCGTGGAAATTCTTCTTTGTCGTCTTCTTGCTCAGATTAATTTGAAACACTCAAATGAACTAGTCTTAACAACAGTTTTAAGTGAGAAAAGTTAACAAGATTTATTTCACACTCCGTGCACAGATTACATGCAATATTGGAGGTGAATGTCGCCAGAGGTACTGCCTACGAGTAGCAAGATTGTTGGCCAACGATCTTGGGAGAATCTTCCCCACACCTGACCATCCGAAGTTCTCAAACTCTTTGTTTGTGGCACAGCCTTTTTAAAGAAAAGCTTATGCTTTAAGTTCGGACCTTATATGGCGACACTCACCCTTACACATCTCTGTTTACGAGTATATGTCAAAGAGGCCTTTGTATACATTACCCATCAGCTATTAACTTGATTTATCCCTGCTGGTGGTGATGTGATCTGTGATGTGATTATACTCCTTTATTCAAACTCTATCTCGGATCCAGTCAATGCCTTGCGCTTACAATGCACCCAATGCTAGCACGCGCAATCCACTCTTTCCTATTCCATTAGCCCATATGACTTTTACGTTTGAAGCACGTGAAGTGCCCGTGAATACAAACCTATGGGAAAACAGCAATGTATCAATTCTGGAATTCTGGACCGCCCCTTTTTTTGGCTTATTAAGTTAGGTTTCTCAAAGAGACGCCATTTTCAACCATGGATGAAGAGAGCGAGAGAGAAAGAGAGGCCCCTGACGGGGAGGCCAGCGGTAAGCATTAAGATTGATGTTTATTACAACTTTAAAGACTAAAGTCCTACAACAACTTGGTCTGTTCTTTCGATAATATATATGTATTCCATTTTATTCTCAAAGCTACATTCGATGGACCGTTGGTCCGGGTTAGCCTGGGGACGCGGCGTCCCCCGGGCAGCGGGCCGGTGGCGGCAATGCCCAACGTGGGCCGACCCCCCGATCTGTCAGGACCTGAGTATGTATTTATTCTTTATTGTTATTTCATTATTATTATTGTTACTACTATTGTCGTGGAACTTCTTCTTTGTTGTCTTCTTACTCAGATTAATTTGAAACACTCAAATGAACTGGTCTTGACAACGGTTTTAGGTGAGAAAAGTTAACAAGCTTTATTTCACACTCCGTGCACAGAATACATGCAATACTATGTGAATGTCGCCAGAGTTACTGCCTACGAGTAGCAAGATTGTTGATCAACGACCTTGGGAGAATCTTCCCCACACCAGACCATCTGAAGTTCTCCTCTGCTTTGTCTCAAACAAAGCTTTTATAGTGGGTTCTACTTTTAGGTTTAGATTTATTAGCGACATTCCCCCCTGATATCCATGTTCCTATGTTTATGCCAAGATATACATTACACACTCCCTCGGTCCAATGAACTGGCTCAACTCTATCCTTTGTGCACATTGCTCTTACACGTGAGCGAGCTCATGCTCACTCTTGATACAGGCCTGTACATGCCTAGTGTGCTGCTCTGCCCTACTACTCTGCTCTAGCCATGTTGATGACCTTTGACCTTTGTCTAAAATTTACCACATTTCCCTCCTCTGAGACTTTGTAAAGTCTCACCCAAACGTGAAGTGATTGACCTAATTAATGGCAAAAGGGTAGACAAACGTCGCCTTCATGTGTGTCATGCTACATTAGGTCCATATATACATATATATGCTCACGAGCGTCCCAACCGGGCCGAGGCCCCAGAGCAGCCATTCCTACGAGCACAATACGTCTGTGTAATCATCCTTACACTTAGTGATTCGGGGGTGACACCCTGCCTTAGGTTGCCCCAGACCTCTTGGGTGTCTACGGGGTCTTACCCGTCTTCGGGAGGCCACCAGCCGATAACCACATCACAAGCCCCGTGGACATACTAATACAAGTTCTCCACCCAGGCTGCCATTGAGCCAAAGCTCGTGCTGGCTTTCCTTTCTGCCAGTTTGTGCTCCACAGTCTTAGTGTCTGAAATGTGGATCATGGATTTATCCATATCCCCATTAAATCGAGTCCCAGTCCACGTTTTATCTTGGACACTGGGTAGGGTTCTCACCACTCCGGTAGCCCTCCCCCCGGCTCCGACCCTCATGAGGCATTTTTCCAGGATTAATAATTATAACCAATAATGAACAAAAGCAAGCGGAGTCTACCCCTCTCCTATGGCTTCTCCCCCGGGGTGGCCTTGCCTGTGGGGCTAATCCCAAGAACCTAATCTAGTTACTAAAAAGTGTGATTACATATTGTATAACTGGTGTGGATACATATACCTTCTGTTCCTTACTGTATCATGTGCCTAACACATAGACAATGTCCCTTCCTCGTCTATCCTATTGGCCCAGCTCCATGTCGGTGCCATCTCGCTTTCGGTCCCTATTGACCGGCTGGCATGGTTAATCACTCTTCTAACCTTTTAATGTTTGTGCATCAGTGTAATGAGCATAACCTTCTGAATGCAACATTTTCCCCAAGGTCTTGTCAATTTACCATTTGATTAATACACACACATTTATGCACTTCTCTTAATCCCCCTAATCATTCAGTACATCATCCTTATACATCAATATCAAAATGACCCATTTCGTATTAACATTAGAAGGATTGCATACCCAATATGGGGCTTTTGCCCATCTCCCTCCTCTGAGGGTTTTCATCGCTCTCATGGGATTTGACCTCCCTAGTTCCTAAGACCGTACTCTCAGCTCGGGGCGAAAAACCTCTCAGCTCGTAAAAACCACTTATTTGCTTATTATGTGGAAAACCGAACAAGAGAGGAAAAGTCCCCAAACATCCCCCAAAGCTAGGGCGGACCCTGACTTTTCAGATGAGAGTGCGACCCAACATTATGATACATAACAGTAAACACATACAATACAATGCAATGGTTATATGTACTATCTAACTCAAGAAGTGAATATTGTTACCCCCTACAATGGGATAAGTATAAACCCCCTATGCACATTGTACCATTTTATATGGGAGATATACTTGTGACACAGGTTGAACTAAACAAAATCAGACTAGTAGATGAAGCTATACCATGTAGAAGCCCATTTTACATATGTCTCATTGGTTCTGATGGGGCAACTACATTATTATACTCCTTTTATTCAAACTCTATCTCCGATCGTGTCAATGCCTTGCGCTTACAATGCACCCAATGCTAGCACGCGCAATCCACTCTTTCTTATTCCATTAACCCACATGCCTCCCACGTTCGAAGCACGTGAAGTGCCCGTGAATACAAGCCTATGGGAAAACAGCAATGTATCAATTTTTTTGGAATTCCGGACCGCCCCTCTTTGGCTTATTAAGTTAGGTTTCTCAAAGAGACGCCATTTTCCAACCATGAGCAACGAGAGCGAGAGAGAGAGAGCGAGAGAGGGAGAAAGAGGGGCCCCCGACGGGGAGGCCAGCGGTAAGCATTAAGATTGATGTTTATTACAACTTTAAAGACTAAAGTCCTACAACAACTTGGTGTGTTCTTTCGATAATATATATGTATTCCATTTTATTCTCAAAGCTACGTTCGATGCGAGGTTGGTGAGGGTTAGCCTGGGGACGGGGGCACGGCGTCCCCCGAACATTGGGCCGGTGGTGGCCGCGCCCAATGAAATGCTACCCCCGGACCTGTTAGAGCCTGAGTATGTACTTATTCTTTATTGTTCTTTCATTATTATTATTGTCACTGCTATCTGTGTGACCATGTGTGTATAAAACCGTATATCTATACACCCTACTAGCTATGCTACATATCGCTGCTATTCGATGAAGACCTTGTGTGTCGAAACAATTGTCTTTGTTAAATAGCTAACACTGTGTTTGTCAAAGTTGGTGTGATGTCTTTATCATATGAACAAACAAACAAAGTCTTCTCCGGACAGAAGCTTTATAATTACTTATAGTTGCCTCGGTTGTATCCAACTAATTGGGTGGTTCTGTTTTACAGGGAGCCTCGGCGGTGCAACCGAGACTGGCTCTGGTGCCTGTTTGGCCTGCTATTTCTTTCCCTCCTTTACTACATCCTCATCCTTTTTTTAGCTTATTTTAGAGTTATCCGCTTTTAATTTGTCCCCTTTTCTTCTTTCTTTCTTTTGTTTCCTTTAAATCATTAAAAAATATCTTTTTGCAACAAAGATGTTTGTGGTTGAGTCTTATTAATGAAGCCTTGTATATGTATTCTTAAGAAAACTAATTATGAATGGTAGGTGGAGTTGGTTTGATAACCCTTTTTGTTAGACCTGTTACTGCAAGTATTTATAATAAAAAGTGTCACTCTTATCAAATAATACGAATGCATACGCTTAATACACTGGAGTTATTCCACCGATAACTCCTTGGCCCCTGAAATAACTTCAGGGCTGCATATGTTAATTTACTTGGTGTAACCATAATGTTCATTACCGTGTTATTGGAAAGGGGAAATTGCACACTAATCAAGAGTATTTTCTTGCAAGTTAGCATAAAATCTTGTGGCTATGGACAATTCAGGCATTTCTTAAACAGCTCTCAGTTTAACAGGGGTCCTTAACAGAAACCAGGGAGTAATACCTTAACTGTAAAAAACAAAAACCCACATACATTGTGAACAAATTTTCATGCTACCCCCTCCCCCCCCCCCCGTTTTGGGGCGGAAACTGTGCCCCAAAAGGGTCTGGAAGCATGAAATGCCTTTAAACAGTCCATCATGAAGCCCACCAATAGAAATGTGCTTGTGAAACCCCACACAAAGTCGTGACCAGTCCCAACTGTGTAAAGAATCCATACGGTCTGTGGGACCGTATTGTTCCAATCCAGGCGGTGAGCCCAGCCCAGGACTCGGGCCGTGCTAGATGTAGTCCAGTTCCAGTTGAGTATGCAAATAATGGTGATTGCGGCAGCATTCTTCGTACACCGCTTGAAATGTAATGGTGCGTGTGTGGTATTGATCAGTATAAATGAATGTATGGGTCTGTGACCTGAATCTTGTCGTGAAGGTAGCATAGGATACATAACGTCCATGGACAAAAGGTTGAGGCGGGATAGGAAATGGGGGAAGCGAGGCGCGGATGGAAGTCCACACCTAGCTTAAACAATGCATTCCTCCTCCGTAGCACGGCTTTCGCACCAAAGGGTCACCAAAGCGTCCTGCAGCTGCAAATCGCCTGGAGGGGACTCAGCGTCCCCCTCCGAACCGAAACCCTGGACATCTTCTGCGGGGCCAAGGAGGACCAACTGCCGCCCTACTATGATGGAGAGTGACTTTTTACACAGGAATTTGACGCACGCTACCATGCATCCAACAACAGCAAGAAGCACTGCAATTCCCAGAAGTACTTTTAACAGCCAACTAATAATTGTGGCGCCTAGGGGCCCGAAAGTATTCTTAAGGCTGTCCCAGGTAGAGGCAAAAAATGTAAGTAATATATAATAAGTAATAAGTAATCAAGGGCAATACGATTTTTGACGGGTGACCGCTGAATTTGCGTCTAATGCTACCTGTAACTGCCGTATCCTTGCATCCTGGATGCTTGTCATAGCAATGGTCCAATTAAAAAAACGCTGTTGATTATAATATAGGTAATTGATCCAGTCAACATTCTTTGAGACTTGAATAGCCGCCCCAATGATGGCAATTGAGGCTAAGAACCCTCCCAACACCTTATTTTGGCCTTGAAACTTATATGGGACATCTTCAAACTTAATGCCCAGATCAGTACTAATGTCAGTGTCCCTTCTTGGCCGTAGCAGCGGGGCATCAGTAAATGTGATATTATGGAGTCTAGACATGGGCAAAACGTGTGTGTCTTGGAGGATGCGCACCCAGGCGCACCTTCCTATCCAGTTCCGGGGTAGTGTTTTACCCCATTCCCTGCATACCCCCTCCTCTAAGGTATAAGGCAAGGGAACTGCATAATATGTAGGATTTTGACGTGCACAAAGATAACAGTCGCCTTCGGGATATAGCGACTTAACTGTGGCATTTGCCCACTGAAGCCACATATTGGTCTCAAATTGCATCGCAATTGTCTTATTTTCGGATCTAATTGATTTTGGAAATTTAACACTCCTACTTCCCCTACGGGATTTTACTGTTACTTTAGTGCCTCTACTCATTCCAGAACCTGTTTTATCCTTACTTAGGCAAAAGTATGTTCCTTCATTATCAAGTCTCAAGTGTGCTCCAATTAATGTTACTGTCCTCTCCTGCAGGTTAACACTAATGTGTTCATGTTCTTAACTGTAGTACTGGATAGTGTAAGGTTAACTGTGATGTTATTGGTTACTTTAGTGGTATTAAGTGATTCTGTCAGCTAAGTCAAATAAATGACTTAGGCAGCTATGTTTTTTTTTACTTTTATGAGTGTTGTGATTGGCCAATGACATAGGCAGACAGACAGGATGAAGTGGTAGGGGAGTAAAGTTGTGCAAAAATCTCAATTTGACCAAAAAATGACTTAGGCAATTATGCTATGAAGCTAACGATATCTCCCCCGACTGGGGAGCACACAACAAACACTAAATTCTCACCCGGTACCACGGGTCACTATTGACACGAGCTTCTGTAATTTTAAAAACAATCTGCTACACACGATTTGCTTTGTACATTTTGCGCATTAACAAATTTTATCAATTCACACACAAACACTTACAGGAATTCACACACAAACACTTACAGCAGTCATTGACCACTCAAGGAATGCACTCTAAACCGTGACCGCTCCCCCGCAGTCCCTCAAATACACCCTTACAACCTGAGAAGGCCTCAGATTAACAAGCTGAGATTTCTTCAGCTTCACACACGTACATGAAACACGACTAGGCCGCAACCTTATTGCACAATTAAATACAATTATTTTCAATACTTCTCAACAGGCATGCAGTGGGTCTAAGTCAACAACCAATTTTCTTAATTTTGTTCTTTTAATCAAAAGGTCTGCTACAGAGTTATACCTCACCTCCCAACCAGGCTGACTAACCACAAAATCAAATTAATAAGCAATGCAAATTTTATGGGCCCGGGGAAGTCAGGTCCGGATGAGGAGATGGGACTTCACTCTGCAGCGGATGACCTCTGTTGAAATCTCGGTGGAACCTCCAGAATAATCTGTCGTGGATTTCCCCCGACAAGGAGTGTCCTCCGTCACCATTACCCAATGTGGTCACAATAATAATAATACAGTTTTTTGTAGAGGGAATCACACCAAACTAATGAAATTCAGTTGTTGACTTAGACTTTATTCGGTTAATTCCACCAGCGCAATAAGTAAATCAACCACACATACACGATGTGCATAACCGAGAGAATCCACTGCCACCTAAGAGCCAAAGTCAGGTTAGCTAACCGGAGAGTCAAGTGAGATGCGCCCACTGAGATGTATCTCAGTAGGTATCCCAAGTGAGTCTCGGCCTGTGTTGTGTGCCTCTGCTTCTTATATACTTTCTCTAGCAGATATGACCTTTAGGCGACATCTATTCTGTGCACATTTCCCCGAACTCTTGCACACTTGACCTTTATGTGACATCTATTCTGTGCACATTTCCCCGAACCCTTGCGCACCTTCTTGTTGAGTAAATGTCACATACCGCCAAAATATGGTCGGTTCAGTTATAAGGCTTTTTGCATCCGGTTATTTTGTTTGAACACCTGCGTTGTTTTCATGCAACTTGTGTGGGAGTGTGACGTGTGTAACCATTTATCTTCAGCTGTTCATTTGTGTGTTTTGTGCATCATCCTACTGCAAGAACATTTACCACACAATCACGGTGACTTAAGTGTAAGTGTGTGTGTGTGTGTGTGTGTGTGTGTGGGGTGTGGGGGGTAATAATTCTTTCTCTACTAACTTTGGTTCCAGGCAGTCTTATAATTTTAGCATGTCCACGGAGCTAGCCAGTTGACATATACAAGGCTAGCATGTAGCTTAGCCTAGCCATCTTTCTTTGGGCTTCACTTGCATCGGATGGTAAAGATCCATAAAGATATAACGATCCCTCTACAAAAAATACCAACTCAATGCTATGTTATTCGAAATGTCTCCCCGACATAAACAGAAAACTAAACGGGCATTGGCTACGGCTCGTTGTTCAAACAGTACGTTAAGTTGTCATGTGGGGCAGAAAGTTACTAGCCGTCGCTTAGTTCGTGATGTCAATTTTACCATCATTTCAGAAAAACATTTTCTTACAAGACAATAACATGACAAATTTCCGATTGAGGCAAATATGTTTGTCAATGCCAATATTTTCACACTCAAAGGCTACTGGATCGCTACCACAAGATAGCAACATGCCAGTAATCGAAACTAATCAAAACACATTGCAGTTTTTTCCCATAACTTTGCATCCACGAGCAATGCACGTGATTCGAACGTGATTGTCACATAGGCTAATGGAACAAGGGAAGAGTGGATTGCGGGTGATGGCATTATGTGCATTGTGAGTGTAAGGCATTGACACAACCCGAGATTGAGATTGAACAGAGGAGAATATAACAATTGATTCAGTTGCCTCATCAGAATCACCGAGACATATGTAAAATGGGTTTCATTTGAAATACATAAAATAAAATCAAAAGATAAATAAATACATCAGAATACAGGCAAATAGGAGTCAAGTTCAGGCTTGATCTTGGGCACGGTCCCGCTAGCGGAAATATATGCTGTAGCTAAAGCCTTAGCATGTACCGATAGACGTAAAAATATAACCATGGTATAAATCAACTTAGTGAATACTATATCAAAATAACAATTATTATCCTAATAGGACCTAAACTCTTCTCCTTTCCTAGAAATGTATAGTGGAATAAGTTTTAGGGAATGTCTTTCTGCACAGTATTCAACGACCCCATAGACGGTAGAAAAAATGGAGCCAGATTTTCGATTCACTAAAACACCACGATGCCTTTTGCCAAAATAATAAAGAGAGCACACATCATTTCGTGGACAAAATACAACAGGCCAGTCCATTTTTCTTTTGTGTTGGATTCACTTTACTTTTGTGGATGAAATAAGGAAATACATTTTGTGATTTACGTTGTCATCTAGGTCGAAAGGCGTCTGCAGAATCACTGGGTTTTGTGGATGGAAGGCATTTCGTGGACCAAAGGCGTCTGCATACTCACGAAAGACATATACTCTCCATTTCGTGGCACATAAGCATAAATATCATTCATTTCATGGACAACACAGTGTTTTATAATTTTGTGGCACCAAAGGCATTTCCACCATAAAATAATGCATGTTAGACTTGGCACCCTATAAGAACAGTTGAAACACCCATGGGGAGAAAAAAAAAACAGAAAGGGCATAGTAGGCTTTAGCATTCCACTGACTTTCATTTGTTCAAGCGCACTTTGAAACCAAAAAACTTTACAGCTTTACATGAGAAGTACTCAGAACCTTGATTTTGGAATTGTTGTACACCGTCTTATAAGTGACTTCACAAATTAAGCGATGACTAGTGACTTTACGAACAGGAGTATCTTTACCATACTGTTTGGATAATAAGCCATAGCCATACTCATGCTCTGAGTATTTTGTCTTTTTTCTGTAAGAGGAATTATTTTTATGGCTTTTTACCATTGGATGCAAGTGATGCCCAAAAAAAGATGGCTAAGCTAGTCTTGTCTGTACATGTTAACCAGCTCCCTCGACATGTAGCTAGCAAGCTATGTAAGATTGCCTGGAACCAAAGTTAGTATAAGTAGAATCAAGTCCCGAAGTACAATATTAGCCTTCATTTGTACTTACAATGGTAACAATATATTAAGAAAATTATTGTATGCCATCTGATTTCTGATTAAGCATCTACTAGTCAGTTTATTGGCTGGGTCTCAAGCTTGAGTTTTTTTGTTTTTTTTGTAAGAGGGATCGTTATCTTAATGGATCTTTACCGTTCAAGCTAAACGCCAGCCTTGTATGTACATGTTAACTAGCTAGCTCCCTTGACATGCTAACTTGTAAGTTTGCCTGGAACCAAAGTTAGTAGAGGAAGAATCACTTCCCCAAGTACAGTATTGGTCCGACACTAAAGTTAGCGCCATTGTACTTATGATTGTATGCTGTCTGATTTGTGATTGAGCATCTACTAGTCAGTTTATCATATTTGTGTTCGTTGGCCAATGTCAGCAGGCTCTGTCTAGAGTTTGCACAGTATGGCCTGGTGACCAATTAGAAAAATCTGGCTTCATCCGGTCCCCATCGAAAACGACCCCATCAGTCAGTCCATTTATTCTACCATCAATGGGGTCGTCGAATACTGTGCAGAAAGACATTCCCTCAAACTTATGATTCCACTATACATTTCTAGGAGAGGAGAAGAGTTTAGATCCTATTAGGATAATAATTGTGTAACCAACTAGAATAGCACTCAAAAAGCGCAGACCACCGCCAACCATCTGTTCCTTGTCGAATTATCAGCATTTTCTGAAAGTTTCATTCAAATCCTTTAGCCTGGCTAACGCGACTTATCAATGCTCTGCGAACATTGGTCTGGCCAAGCTGTGTTGTAAACCCATTTCTCAGAGGGTGGGCTTAACCCACGTGTTTGCTACTGGACGAAGCTTCGACCAATCACATTAGTGTCCATGTATAAGACAGAGAATAGTAACGTGCATATGAGTAAACAAAAACGTAACTGCACAAAAGCTCGAAATTCCATATGCTATCGCTGAAAATTTAACTTGCAGCTATTTTGCAAGATATTACTGTGTTGTTCTGCTATTTACATACTGTAAACTGGGTTGACTTGGCAACACTTACCATTTATGAGTCAGATGAACCTCGTCGACAACAATGCCAAGGAGATTTTCTTTGTAGACTTCGTTGGCTAACATGTTCATCCATCTTCCAAAACAGCAGCTACAGCTGCATTGAAATCTTGCCGTTGCTCTACGTTCACTATTTTGACAGTGACTGAGGTAGATTTCCGGTCGCTAAACTACCGTGTCATTGCCTTTTTGAAATGCTAGATTTTCATTGGTCCCAGTTTCTCTGTTAATGTAGAAACGGTGTTGAATGGGAGCTTGGCCAGACTGACTTTGCAAGCGAAATTCAAATGCAGTGGCACAGGAAGTATGGGCGTGCCCAGGCTAGCAAAAATATAACCTCCTTGGCGGAGGTAATGATCTGCTTCCACCCACTGACTTAAAGAACAACTTTGGTCATTTTCAACATGTAACTCTATTGCTCGAGCTACCTGAGACATGCCAGTACCGAACACGCAACACATTTTGATGCAACTCACATAGGTCTCCTTGGGACAGGTAAAGACAATGGGGTCAAATTTTTAAACATTTTTTTTAGCATCTTAACATGGTCCAAATCTCACCTAAAAGTTATGCAACATAAGCCGACACCCTACAACACAGCACTGTAGCGTAATAATAAATGTTAGTGTTTGAGTAATTTATTTCGATGGTTAGTTAAGGGCCCATATTCAGAGCTTCATATATTGGACAAAAAATGGACCAGTTTTAAAATAACTATATCGCCTTTATCATTCAGGGTACTGAATACAATTGCCCCTGAAAAAAACCATTCCCTACTAGATAGCAAACAGACATTGAATAGATATTGATATTAAAGTTTCAGTGCAAAACAGATGTTGAATCAATGAAACCTCACATTTTTAATGTTGATGGGCAAAACATTAATTCATGGATACAATTGGTTAAGCCTCGATATTTGTTTGACCGGGCGATGGTGCTAATGTTGAAAAATCGTGGATTTGCTAGACCAATGGACGCACAAATTATCTGGAACCTTCAGGTAAGCGTGCTTTGTTGTCTTCAATATAGATGGAATTGTACAAAGATGATGGTCAGTTTACTCAAACACTGCTACAATAGCGAAGTACATTCTGTGAAGTTATAAGTTGACAAACACAAAACAAGTCAAAGAATAATACGGAGTATGCTAATACTAGGCTTGCTTACACAACATGGCTAACACACCTTTATGCTAACAATTGCAGTCAGACAGCAGATTGCAAGCATCAAAGTAACATGAAATTGTTGTGGATAACCTGTATGATAAACATTTCTGTTTAGTCAACTTGCTTCATTTAGGACTACAGTATCTCATAATGTTAATAAGGGGCAATTGTCTGGCCCTAGTTAGCATCCGTAGTTAAGACTATATATATAAATATAAATATGTTAGCTTTTTAAAAAGAGACTGGTTAGGCAGATTGACATTGTCGTTGCGCTGGTGTGTTCCACACTAAAATGTACTCGAAAATGTAGAACACTATTTTGTGTAGTTATATTCTGTGTACACCAAAGGAGGAGGAACATGCACGAAAGTTAAAACACTCTTAAGAAGAAAAACACTGAGAGGGAATAGTAACCTTTAGCATTCCATTGACCTACATTGATTTTAGCGTCACTTTGAAACATCTGTCATGACATTGTCTTGTAAGAAACCTTTATCTGAAATTATGCTAGAAATGACGTCACAAATTAAGTGACACAGGAGGAAATTTACCATTGTTACGGCTGTATGTGTGTCTCATTGTGGTTTTGTGTCTCCTGTGCTGTTTGTCCCTCCTCTCTCTCCATCCACCTGCTCGGAATGTGCCTGGCTTGATTGGAAGCACCTGACCCTGCAATCAAGCCATCTTAAAAACTCCCTGTTCCTGCTGCTGGAGAGAGGCTTCTGGTGTGGGACTACTGGCTGTCTTGCTGCCTCTCAGCCTGGGATTTGTGTGTCTTATGATTTAGTCATTTGTTTGTAGTCTCTGTCTTTGTCTTCATGTAATAAATCCCACAGGTCGGGTTGTCTTTTAAAAGGTGTTTTTAGTCTTTGCTTGGGTCAAGGAGTGGTTAGTTGTTCGCCCCTGTAGGGCCAACCAGTTGGGGCGTAACAAATGGGGGCTCGAGTCCGGGATTGAACACCATGAGGTAGTGTATGTCTGAATGTGTAGCTGTGGACTTTAATATGCAGTTTTTTTTTCTGTGACTGTGTTTTTTGTAGCTGCACTCCACATTTTGTTTAGTCACTTGTTGGTTGCAGCTTAGAGTTAAGTTGGCAACATTTGTATGTAGTGGTGAACTACTGTGGTGCTATTGGTGGTGGTTGTTGCAGTCTACTTTTGTCAGGTCACTTGCCTTACTGCTTTTGTGTTTGTCCGATTACAGCTAATCATGTTGACCTTTTGTATGGGTTGTAGTCACTCCACAGATCAGTGGATCTTTGTGTAGTGGATGTGCTCTCCCAATTTTGTCAGGTCACTTGTGTGTGTTGTTCCTTCCTTATCACAGTAACTTTTGTATGTGGTTTTGGGCCACATGGTGTCCATTTTGTGTTGTGGTTGTGGCAGTTCACTTGGGTCTTTTGTATGTAGTGTGTCTACTTTTGTTGGCCCTTTTGGTTTGTGGCTGTTTCACTCCACTTTTTGTATTGGTCACCTTATGTTACTGTTTTGGTGTGGGGAACCTGTGTCTTGTTTTGTTTGTTCACCTCATGGTGGTAGCCATTTTGTTTTGTGGGAGTGGCACTCACTTGCATGGCTACCTGTGTGGCTGCTTAGCTTTTCTATCTAGTTGCAGCATCTTAATTGGCCCTTTGTCAGATCTTGTTTAAACCACCTTGACCCTAATTAACACCTGTTCATCAGCAGCAGTCCCAATTTTTGGTGTTTTGAAGGCTTTATTTGTAGGCCTTTATAATTTGTATGGCTAGTGGACCCCAGTATGGTTGTCGGACCTTTTTGTTTTAGCAGCCCAAGTGTGACATTTGGTTTTGTGTTGGGCTGAGTAAAAGGTCTGTGCATGGTAGTTAAAGCCTTCAATTATTTTTGTGTGATGTGTTTTATCCACGTACATTTGTGTATACATGTGGTGGTGGTGGTTTTTTCTGCACTTTTTGTAGAGCAGGGTCAGCTAGTGCAGATTTAGGAAGATTCTCGGAAGACTCACGTTTTTCTTTTACGGGAGGTAGGTAAGCTCTGCACATGAGTAAGAAAGTGTGAGGTCTTTTTGTTTCGTTTTCTAATCTTCTGTAGTAACCACCATGTTAATGTGTCTAAAAATTACTACAGCCTTATTTTCCACCAACTGTGTTTTTTACAATGAATGAATGTTTGCTTTTTGAATGTTTGTATGGCATAATTGTTTGTGTTTTTTATATAGCCATATGCAACCATTTATTCATTGTTTAAGGGTGGGGGTGTTACGGCTGTATGTGTGTCTCGTTGTGGTTTTGTGTCTCCTGTGCTGTTTGTCCCTCCTCTCTCTCCATCCACCTGCTCGGAATGTGCCACGCAGGCGAAGCTGAAAGTTCTATTTTTTTCAGTTGGGAAGGCAGATGGTGAGGACCAACACTAATGTGGCTTACTAGATCCCTAAAATGGCTCTGGTGTCTGTCTGATACTCACCTTTGACAGGAGACCCCTAATAGTGCCCTTAGGCAGACACAGCTCCCTTAGCTAGAGACTCCAGGTTATATCCACCCTATGGGATGAGTCAAACACAGCGCGCTTAGTACAGGACTAACACTCAAAATACATGCAAGCGGGCGAAGCTGAAAGTTCTATTATTTGAGAATGTAGGGCGTTCCGATTACGGTTGTGGTAAAAATACGTGTACTGGATGGTGCCGACATAATGTCTGATGCTCACCTTTGACACTTTGACAGGGTACCACTGGTGCATCCAGGCGGGAGACAGGACAGGAGTCCTCTAGCAGTGCCCTTAGGCAGGCACAGGCCCCCTTTGCTAAGGAGTCCAGGTTATAACCACCCTACGGGATGACACAAACACAGAACGCTTAGTACAGGACTAACGCTCAAAATACATGCACGCAGGCGAAGCTGAAAGTTATATTTCTTTCAGTTGGGAAGGCAGGTAGTGAGGACCAGCACTAATGTTGCCCACTAGATCCCTAAAATGGCTCTGCTGTCTGTCTGATGCTCACCTTTGACAGTGCCCTTAGGCAGACACAGGCCCCCTTTACTAGGGACTCCAGGTTATAGCCACCCTACAGGATGACACAAACACAGCACGCTTAGTACAGGACTAACGCTCAAAATACATGCAAGCAGGCGAGGCTGAAAGTTCTATTATTTTCAGTTGGGAATGCAGATGATGAAGTAGATCAGCATGCTGTTTAATCATGTGCTTGTGGCTCACTAGATCCCTAAAATGGCTCTGCTGTCTGTCTGATGCTCACCTTTGACAGGAGACCCCTAATGGTGCCCTTAGGCAGGCACAGGCCCCCTTTGCTAAGGAGTCCAGGTTACATCCACCCTACAGGTTGAGACAAACACAGCGCGCTTAGTACAGGACTATGGTGGCATAAATGGTCCTGTCAAATCAGCAGAAATGAAAGTAACCAGAACCCAACACAGTGAAGGTCTAGCGATATCCACACTTCTTGGACTTACTGTACCGAGTTTCAGAATGTAGGGCGTTCCGATTACGGTTGTGGTGAAAATACGTGTACTGGATGGGGCCGACATAATGTCTGATGCTCACCTTTGACACTTTGACAGGGTACCATTGGTGCATCCAGGCGGGAGACAGGACAGGAGTCCTCTAGCAGTGCCCTTAGGCAGGCACAGGCCCCCTTGGCTAAGGAGTCCAGGTTATAGCCACCCTACAGGATGACACAAACACAGCGCGCTTAGTACAGGACTAACGCTCAAAATACATGCACGCAGGCGAAGCTGAAAGTTCTGTTTTTTTCAGTTGGGAAGGCAGATGGTGAGGACCAACACTAATGTGGCTTACTAGATCCCTAAAATGGCTCTGGTGTCTGTCTGATACTCACCTTTGACAGGAGACCCCTAATAGTGCCCTTAGGCAGACACAGCTCCCTTAGCTAGAGACTCCAGGTTATATCCACCCTATGGGATGAGTCAAACACAGCGCGCTTAGTACAGGACTAACACTCAAAATACATGCAAGCGGGCGAAGCTGAAAGTTCTATTATTTGAGAATGTAGGGCGTTCCGATTACGGTTGTGGTAAAAATACGTGTACTGGATGGTGCCGACATAATGTCTGATGCTCACCTTTGACACTTTGACAGGGTACCACTGGTGCATCCAGGCGGGAGACAGGACAGGAGTCCTCTAGCAGTGCCCTTAGGCAGGCACAGGCCCCCTTGGCTAAAGACTCCAGGTTTCAGGAGCGGTCACTCCACTGAGACGGCTCTATTATCTGTCACGGAAGCCCTCAAAACAGCCAGATCACGCGGTCAGTCATCAGTGCTCATCCTCCTGGACCTATCGGCTGCCTTTGATACAGTTAATCACGACATTCTGCTATCCACACTCGCCAACATGAGCATTGCAGGCACTGCCCTCTCCTGGCTCAAATCTTACCTCACCGGGCGCTCCTTTAATGTGGCCTGGCAAGGACATCTGTCATCGACTCACACCCTCTCCACAGGGGTTCCCCAGGGGTCAGTTCTGGGCCCCCTTCTGTTTGCTATCTACACCACCTCGCTGTCTCATGTTATCCGCCCTCTTGGCTTCTCTTACCACTGCTATGCCGACGACACACAGCTGTACCTGTCGTTCCAACCAGACGATACCACGGTCTCCACACGCATCTCCGCCTGTCTCTGACCTATCCTCCTGGATGAGAGATCATCATCTCCAGCTTAATCTGTCTAAAACCGAACTCCTGGTCATCCCTGCCCATGAGTCAATCTGCCACGACATCACTCTGAATATTGGCGATGTCACTGTTGCCCCGAACAACGTGGCTAGAAACCTAGGTGTCATATTAGACGACTGTCTATCTGTCTCCGAAAACATTTCTTCCGTAGCGAGATAATGTCGCTATGCATTATACAATATTAGAAAAATCAGACCGTACCTGACCCAATATGCTGCTCAATTGCTAACACAGGCATCAATCACCTCGCGGCTCGATTACTGTAACTCTCTCCTAGTCGGTCTACCTGCCTGTGCGATCAAACCATTGCAAATGGTCCAGAACGCGGCAGCGCAACTGGTCTTCAACCAACCCAAAAGAACACATGTCACTCCACTCTTTAGAGATCTTCACTGGCTGCCAGAATTAATCACAAGGCTCTGACACTAGCCTACAAAGTAATTTCAGGTTCCGCCCCCGCCTACCTCAATGTCTTATTACAGGCTCAAGTCCCGTCCAGGGCGCTGCGCTCCGCTCACACAAATCGTCTATCGGTACCCTCACTTCTCACAAAGAGAGGTCACTCTAAACTCTTCTCCGTGGTTGTCCCCAAAAGGTGGAACGACCTACCAGTTGCAACAAGAACAGCAACATCCCTCCCTATCTTTAAAAAGCTTGTAAAAACCCTTCTCTTCCGAGATTGCTTCCCTTCCTAACAAAACTAATATAACTAACAAACACTAATCTAAACTCTCTCTCTCTCTCTCTCTATCCCTATGCAGAAGTACATATGTCTGTTGTGTCTCTACTCTGTGTCCTCCTCTATTGCTTATGTCCCCCTTGATTGTAAGTCGCTTTGGATAAAAGCGTCTGCCAAATGCAATGTAATGTAATGTAATGTAATATATCCACCCTACGGGTTGAGACAAACACAGCACGTTTAGTACAGGAGTAACGCTCAAAACTGACGGTTGGTACACGCTCACTCAAAGCGGAGCGAAAGCGGCACATTCTGCTTGCATGTATTTTGAGCGTAGTGCCATAAATGGTGCCATCAAAGCAGAGCAGAGATGAAAGCAATGGCCAACTTTATGCAGATGAAGCAGTCCAATGCGAGGCGAGTATTCAATAGCAGAACAACAACGCCACTCTTTGTGAATCTCCCCCACATTTTTGAATGGGTTTTGTTTCACAATCCTCTCCTAGGTGCGGTTATCCCTATTGTTTGTACACTTTTTTCCTTCTCCTCTTTATTAATGTGCTTGGACACAGAGCTCTGAACTCACAAGCTCTTCAGCAATGACCTTTTATGTCTTGTGCAAGGTGTCAATAATAATAATAATAATAATAACCTTTACTTGTATAGCACAGTTCATACATACAAGATGCAGCTCAAAGTGCTTTACAGTTTGGCAAGGTCACAAACAAAGCAGCATTTCTTGCAGTCCAATGGCATCGGAGTAATTGAATGCAATAATGGAGTGGCGTAGTGTTTTAACAATGCAATGCCACAGCAACGCAATGCCCTGCTGATGCTGGCTCTTGCGTGAACACAGGTAAAGCATTTGTTGTATCTTGGTGGTGCGGTGCAGTGCAATGGTCATCTTTTGGACAACTGTCAGGTCCACAGTCTTCCCCATGATTGCATAGCCTACAGAACTAGACTGAGAGACCATTTAAAGGCCTTTGCAGGTGTTTTGAGTTAATTAGCTGATTAGAGAGTGGCACCAGGTGTTTTCAATATTAAACCTTTCCAATTTCTAGTTATAATCATAAATATAAAAAATAACACTTCAAATATGTCAGTCTGTGTGAAATGAATGTATACATTATACAAGTCTCACTTTTTGAATGGAATTACTGAAATAAATAAACTTTCTCACTATTCCAATTATATGATCAGCACCTGTAGATTGCGGGTTGTATGTATTTGTGTGCACATGGCAAACATTCGGGAAAAGACATTTCACTCACATTAGCAGCAGTGGTAGCCTACTCTGTTCCGATGCTTCATAATGGTCTTGTATCCATCCATGTTGACTATGCCATTTCTCATTCAGATTAAGCTGACAATTCTAGCAGTGTTTGTTTTCAATTCCCCACTAATCCGTACACAAATAATCATTATTAAGTGTTCTGCCCCTGCAGGATCTGTATTGAATTTTGTCCCTCTAGGTTTGCTGTAGCTAGGCATTTGCCTTAAAAGACGCCATCAACACCAGCACGCACACTGGTAGACACTCCATGACACAGGACACAGTACCTTGCCTTCTCACCTATGTCTTCTTACTGTTACAGCTGTCTCATTCCACACCAAGACATAAAGAGGGACACCACAACAGGACAACAGGTTTTAGGTTTTAAGTCAAAACTGCAGTTTATTTAAAATAGAAATAATTCTAGGGGGTAGTGAATGTAGGGGTGACATGTATGGTGTCAGTATGTTGGAGAAAGGGGGAGAGATGGACAGAGTAAAGACAAAGAGGAGACAAGACAAGAGGAGAACAGACAAAAGGGTGCCTACACACATAAATAAAGGTACCCCATGAGAGGGAGAAGGAAACCCCTTTTATAGCCCCACCCCAGAGACAGGTGCACTCCATTATCTCTTTCCAACCAGGGCCGTGCCGGTGCCGGTGCTGAGCTGACTGGTCCGGCACCGGCACCTGCCTGCATTTCCATAGGCTTCAGCACTGGTTAGAATGTTACGTGTGCGAGACGATCTAGAATCAGAAGTGCTAGCAGCAACAGCTGAGTTGAGGGCTCCCTCAGTCTGGTTTGCCGGTCTTCTCTACAACACATTGTCCAACAGCGTTATGTTGATCCCGCTTTTGAATGTACTCCTCCCTACACTGCTTCTGGTCAGGTTTGCCTTGTAATCCCTGTATTCCCTTTTTATTTTCTTAAATTTGTTCGTAATTTGGTCCACGGTTCTGTGGTAGCCCACCTCAGCCAATTCGTCTCTAATTTCCCCATAGATTTTCCCCTTTCTCACTGCCCCCAAAAGTTTCTCCTGTATCTCCACTGACGACCACTGGCAGAGAGGACCTGAAGGGGGCGCAGGGGCTCGTCACATTACAGCTGTCCTTTTCTCGCACCTTTACTAATTTCAGCCTTCTCTGATGCCTGCATACCTGGATGCTTGTCCCCGTGTATCTGTCTTTGTGTCTAGCTGGATGCCTGTCTCCAAGTCTGCTTCTGTGGCCACCTGCATGCCTTCCTGTGTGTCTACCTGGATACCTGTCTCTGGGTTTGTCTGTGTGTTTATTTGGGTGCCTGTCTCAGAGCCTGCTTCTGTGTCCACCTGCATGTCTGTCTCTGTGTCTACCTGGTTGTCTACCTGTGTGTTTGGCTGGGAGTCTACCTGGCTGGGAGTCTACCTGTAGACCAACTACTGTGCCTGCCTGTACCCCTGCTAGTGTGCCTGCCAATCTATCCGCTGCCTTTACTATGTACCCACTCTTCAGTGGATTAATTTGAACTTTACACGATTTAGAGGCACATATCAATCCAATAGAATTCGCATATACTTTTTTGGTGTTAATTCCCACACAGTCAAAATGAAACCATTCATCACAGATATCACATGCTATCATTGCTTTTTATTTACCATTAACTTTTCCTCCAGTGCTTTTTGTTGGTACACCTGTAAGTAATTCTACTATGTTGTGGACATTTCCTCTATTTTCTGACCACATCCTGTCTGGTAAAAGATAACTGCGACGCAGATCTTTTGGTCTGCCATGAGGTCATCTAAGGTTCTGAGCTACGCTGATCCAAAAGTTTTTATTACTCATGCCCATGTGCTGTTGTATCTTCACAATGGCTTCTGCTATTTGTTCGGAATCTATTCTATGATGTTTTTTGGATTTAATATGTGCTTTAGAACCCCCATTTAATGGATGTGGCACTTTTTGACATGCGCAGTTATCCCCACAGGTACTTACATCTGCAACCACACCAGCACCTGCATGCACACCCACACACACACCAACACACACATCATCCACAATAACACACCCCACAATACACACCACACACACCAACACACACACCATCCACACCAACACACACCAACACACACAACATCCACACCACCATGCACACTGGCAGAGAGGACATGCACCTTGCCTCCTCTCTCACCTCTTCCTACGTCTGTCTTTTGGCCTGTGCCATCTCCTGTCCTTCCCTGCTTCCTGGATAACCCGACGATCTGTTGTATTTTCACAATAGCTTCTGCTATTTGTTTGTAATCTATTCTATGATGTTTTTTGGATTTAATATGTGCTTTAGAACCCCCATTTAATGGATGTGTCACTCTTTGACATGCACAGTTATCCCCACAGGTACTTACATCTGCATCCACACTAACACACACTCCTCCACCCATACTAACACACACACCACCATCCACTCCTCCACCCACACTAACACACACTCCTCCATCCACACTAACACACACTCCCCCATCCACACTACCATCCACAACAAGCATACCCAATACTTTTAAAACATCATCTACACCAAATGATACAGTTTGTGACAGAACACTACATCCAATCCACCATTCATCCCAGCACGTGCACCTGCATGCACACCCACACACACCAGCACACACACCATCCACACTATACACACCAGCACACCACAGTACACACACCATACACACAAAAACACACACCAATACACACCATCATGCACACCATCCACACACCATACACATCAAAACACACAACATCCACACCAGTACACACACCATACGCACCAGCATACACACCAACACACACATCAGCATGCACACTGGCAGACAGGACATGCACCTTGCCTCCTCTCTCACCTCTTCCTACGTCTGTCTTTTGGCCTGTGCCATCTCCTGTCCTTCCCTGCTTCCGGGATAACCCAACTGTCTTCCCTCTGCCTCATATATGCTTTTGGAAAGCTTGTCAAAGAAAACCACAAGGTCTGTTGGAAATTTGAAATTGGACCACACAGTAGCAGAGAATGTTGACACCAAGGATGTGGCACATAGTCCCACCATTCGTCCCCTACAATAACAGTAATGTCGAACCTCTGCAATAAGAAACTATAATTTCTGTGTCTGGTGTTATCCCTCCCTGCAGCGATCTCCTCAGACTGCGCAGTCATCTTCTGTACACCGCATGCCTGGAAGTTATCACAACACAAACTACTTCAAAAAAAAGTTTTGCTAGATTATTTCATGTGTATGTAAAAATGTAATATGTGAAGTCTGCAATCAAACAGACAGAAAGACATGATGTGGAATTGGTACCTCTGACCAGAGCACATCACTCTCAGTCTTGGTGGTGGCTGGTGAACCCCTGACAACGATCTGGGCCATCACGCGGGCTGCCGAATTCACCATGGAGATGAACACCATCTCCACACAGTGCAGGCCTGTTGAGAGGAAGATGCTCACTAAGTGACCGGTACCTTACACCAAGACTGGCTGCTACACGATGGAATTCGTGTCGCATGTATGCGTGTCTGTACTCAGGATCAACAGTCAAGTGTGGAGGTAATATGGACACGTACCCATTTGGTTAAAATAGTCCCAATGCAGGTGTGGTACACCAAAACACACACACGGGCTGCCGAATTTACCATGACTTTGACCAAGATGGAGCCAAAGGTTGTGGGACTGGAGACTGCAGCTGTTGGCATGCTGCACACCACCACAAGTCCACAAACCGCAGCATCCCACCATCACCATGGAGATGAACACCATCCCCACACCACAGTGCAGGCCTGTGGAGAGGGAGATGCTCACTAGGTGACCGGTACCTTACACCAAGACAGTATGTTAGAGCTGTTCTCTCACAAGTCTCACCATCACCATGGAGATGAACACCATCCCCACACCACAGTGCAGGAATGTGGAGAGGGAGATGCTCACTAGGTGACCGGTACCTCACACCAAGACTGGCTGCTACACGATGGAAGTCGTGGCGGGTGATGCAGGTGTGTCTGGTACTCAGGATCAACAGTCAAGTGTGAAGGAAAGTCCAGCACAAAGACCAATGGAGAGTGCCAACATTGAGAGGGAAAGGGAAAATTAAATTTGAGCACACAATGCAAACAATGTGGAAACCTGAAGTTATTTGATAGAATCATATATATGATATTACATAAAATGTATTTGTTTATTATACACAAGCACAGTGTATTAATGACAACAGCAATGCAAGCTGAGGCTTACTCATCAATAAACATTCAGATGTTCAGCACCATGGACAAGTCATGGCCATACCCGGTCCGTGTACCATTCGTTCTTTTGTTTTTCAATTAAGAATCGAATAACACGGGGAAACGGGTTGTTATTTCATTATTCCGTTTTAGTGCCAAACGAAAAAACAAATTTCGACCCATTTTTCCATATATTAATATTTCATGTTCATAATCATTTCTCAAACAACGGCAATCAAAAATCACTCGTCTTGCCAGTGTCATTTTTTTATATTTTATTCTCTCGCCCTCATGTGCCCCGGAAGTCATGACAGCTCATGGAGTTGTGCACGTAGTAGCATTAGAACAAGCCAACAATATTCAACAACAAAATACACGACTTACCTGGAAAATGCGGGCTATTTTGTTGGAACACATGTCCTTCTCCACCACGGCTATTCGTTTACTTTCTCGTCTGAGAAAGTAATTTTCGCTCATCAGTGCCATGTGTGTCACAAGCAGTAACTTATCACGTACGATCTGCCACCACCAGTGACTGTATTTTCCGTCATTGGCCACCACCGAACGTCGGCATGATTACGATGACTAACAGCATAGCACTTCCGGAGCACATGAGGGCAAGAGAATAAAATCACAAATATTCTAAGACGACCAGATATGCCACTCTGGTGCATTACCGGTTTCACAACACGTGATTTTGTTTGCAGTTCCATTGTCATCCACGCGGGGGCTGTCACATTTTGGAGACCAGAATGAATGGAGTCCTATGGAGCAATACCCCTTTACCTGCCCTTATCTCGAGATATAATTTTTTGTCTACTAATTTGAATATTGTTTCTCAAAGAGAATGTCTATAAAATGCTCCCGACTGAGTTGTAGATTTTTACAGTCATACATTCTCTTTAAAAAGCTACTTAAAGTGTCAATGACGTCATACATACCTCACTCATTAGCATAATGCTAGAGCGTTGTACACAACAAGAGGCCGACCTGTAAGAAATCAAAAGGACATATGCACTCATCCAGTGGATTTTTTATTGAAACCCCATTTTTGCTCAAAGAAACTACATTCAAATCTGAGCGCACTTGAAGAGACTTGGGTAAAAATGGTGATTTTTAGCATCTAGCTCCATTGGGCCCCATTCATTTTGGTCTCTGCCGACGCCCCCAGTGGAATTCTGATGGAACTGCGGCCAAAAAGCCGTTACAATGGGCCTTAATAGGGAGTGCCATATCTGGTCGTCTTAGAATATTTGTGATAAAATATCAAAAAATGAAACTGGCAAGGCGAGTGATTTTTGATTGCCGTTGTTTGAGAAACGAACATGAACATGAAATATTAATATATGGAAAAATGGGTCGAAATTTGTTTTTTCGTATGGCACTAAAACGGAATAATGAAATAACAACCCGTTTTCCCGTTTTGTTGTTATTTGATTCTTAATTGAAAAACAAAAGAACGAATGGTACACGGACCATACACAACACCTGGCAGGTCAAATATATTTTGCTTCCGATCTTTGCATTTCATATTTTTTGTTAATTTTTCACATTAAGGTACACTCATACATTTTATTATATATAATAATATGAACGATATAGATAAAGTAATAAAGGCAACTAATTTAATTGTAGACTAGTATATGTAGTGCGATGGTGTCATGTGTAATTTATAATATCATTGTCATCATGTGGTGTGTTGCATGGAGGAGGATATGGTGTTTGAGACGTACCCATTTGGTTAAAATAGTCCCAATGCGGGTGCGGTACTCGTTGTGTTTGATAGTCCCAAAACATTATGGTTTTTATGGAAGAGGTGCAGGCCCATCAGCCTTTCCTTGGTGCTCAGCCAGGTCCCCCGAAACCTGAATTATCTACACTTGAGCTCTGCTTTGCAGCCTGGGGTTAAAGGGGTCCTTCCGTCAAAACCACTTTTAGTAGCTCTATTTACAATGTGGTGGGTCACAACAAGCAGTATATGCACGCAGCATTCCAAGACGTGAAATTCGACCCTCATGGTTTTACTGGTCATTGAAGGGTCGAGGTAACCAAAACGAGCGGATCAGAGCATGCTAAACCTATCTATGTCACTAGGTCGTAAGCCCCGCCCAGAGCCATGTATGGCAAGCCCACATCCCAAAGGATTGGTGGACAGAAGCTAGGTGAGCGAAAGACAGCGAATTTGCCCAATCAGAGGTGCCTTATTGACACGTCATGGATATTAACGAGGGACACCGGAAAAGCCAGTCGTTCAACCACTAGACCTGTTATAGCTTACAGAAAACAGCGTCAAACAAGAGATCTAGGGTTCTTTGTATTTGTATTTTTATTTATTTTTTTATTGGGAAGGGTGGGGGTGGGGGTTTGTTGGATAGTGTGTCTTCACTATTTGGTTGTCTGATACATACTGTAGCTACATAACTATTTGTGAAGACTGTTGTGCATATTGTCTTGTATAACTTTTATAAATAAATCATACATAAAAAAAAACAAAAAAAAAAAAAAACAAGAGATCTAGGACATCATTTTTCACAGAAATGACGCACAATGCATTCAACCATAGTGGCGACACAGAAATATGAATAAAAATAACGATGGACGTTCCCCTTTAAGGCTCTCCAGGATGGGGAATCCTGCTCCTTTTTTTTAGCTGGTGTGTTTAATATGTCCAGCACTTTCTTGTCAACGTCATCTTTTTTCTTTCTCTTTAACACTTTTGGTGTTACTGCCTCATTCTCCTCTTCCACCTCTTCTACTGTTACTGTTATATATTATGGCAGGTTTGATACCCCACTACAAAGTTAAGATGCATAGTAATGTTAATAATAACAACAAGACTGAAACACTACATTAAAAACTAAATGTACTTGGCTAAATTGGAAAAAAAAAACCATAACGGTTATACAAACCATGTGTATAATGGTTATACAAACCATATGTGCCTAGTCCTGCTGATTCAGACAATTTTACAATCCACATATACCAGACTTATGTTGATTCTGCTGCAGGTGTAGCAGTGTGAAAAAATCTGTGCTCACCCCCGTTCCTGGGTAAAGGGAGTTAAAAAGGATATTGTGTCCATATAGGCCATGGGCCCAGGGGAGAATTTTCACTTATTGGTACCATCCAAGGTGGCAAATTCTATTCTTGCTTTTTGGAATAGTATATATCTATAGACTGTATGTTGCTATGATAGACATTCCAAAGTGGTAGCTTAGTCATAGAAATCTTCATCTGGAAATATTGTTCGAAAGCGTGTCATCGATATACATTATACCTGAAAAACCAACACAAATTCAACCATTGGATGGATATTTACTGGTGATCTGTGACTTACAGGGTTATAAAGGTCACTGTGAATTGAATACATGTAGTTTGGATGATATCTTAACAAAATAACAACAAAAATTGAAAAGATACATAAGGGTGAATGCAATGTAGACTACTTTAGGTTTAATCATTCAGCTTTTTCACATTTTTTTTTTAAATGTTTATATTTTTAGATACATTTTGTTTGCCATAGTCAGTGTGAAAACCAGCTTAAACTTATTTTGATAACTTATTGAACAACAAAGTGATATAATACATGTAGGTGGGTCGAAGAAATCTAACGGAACACAATAATCAAAAGCATCAAATACTCATGTAGAGCGGTACATTAAACTGAGATACCAACAAAAATTCAATGACTTGTTATCTGTGTATTACAGGGTTGCAAAGGCCATCATGAACTAGGCCTATGCAGTCGTCTTCGACTGCTGAAGGTATATCCCCGAAACGCGATGCTTCAAAGCCCCCAACATTCATACTGTATTTCATGAATCTACCCTAGAACATTGAAACACCAAATCTGGGACAAATCCATTCAACTGGTCAGAAGTTATGGGCCAAACCAAAATTCAGCCATCTTGAATTCAGCCATCTTGAAAGTGTTGGCCTCCAAACTCGAATAAGTTCATGAACCTACCCTAGAGCATTAACACACCAAATCTGGGAGAAATCCATCCACCCAGTCAGAAGTTATGGGCCAAACCAAAATTCAGCCATCTTGAATTCAGCCATCTTGAAAGTGTTGACCTCCAAACTCGAATCAGTTCATGAACCTGCCCTAGAGCATTCACCCAAAAAATCTGGGACAAATCCAAACATCCGTTCAAAAGTTATCGCGTTAACACGAAAGACCTTACGCGGCGGCGGCGGCGCACGCAAAACCATTACATCCCCGACGCTCCGCGTTTCGGGGATATAATTAGGTACACTGTACGTGATTCTGGCAAGACTAGTATCACAAATAAAAATATGGTAAATTAAATAACAAACCAAAAGAAAACACAACATTTAAATGATCATGCATGGGCTATAGCATGCATTTTACCATGTTTACGATCTCATGACAAACACTATGACTAAAAGATGAGTAAAACTCTACCCTGTAACTTCTATATGCTACTCGTATGTGGTCATTACATATAAGTGCTGATGCACACCAATGTCAAACATGAAATAATACTGTAAATGATCTTCGTCGTCTGTGGTTTCTACAGTATCACAAATAAAGTTTGAGTGACTTCAGGTAATTTGAGCCATCGGGTAAAATGAGCCATTTTAGGTTCGAGCATCCTAACTCTTTAAATATTGGCAGCCAATGACTGCAAATTATTTCAAAGGAATGCTACAACTGTACTTGACCTAAAATAATACATTTGATTGGTGTATGGTGGACATGGTGGGTGGGGCAATGCAACACTTCAAGACTGCTGAGGAGAACCGTGAGGTAAGTGGACTATGGCGTCAAAATAGTCTCATAAAGCACTCGCACGATAAAACATGCTTCGAGCGTATTGTATTATTTCACACGCGTAGATATTAACTGTGAGCGAGCAAATTATCTCTGCGCGCAAGGAGAAATCTGTGACCAGCGCGCAAAACAACCACTGGGGGGCAGACGCTCTCTCGAAAAGTCACTGAGCTCTCTCGAAGTTGCCGTTCGCTCGCGCGAAATTAATTTCTGCTCCCTCGAAGCAGTTATCTGTTCGCTCGCGCGAGAACCAGATTTCTGCTCTCGCGAATTTGTTTTCTGTTCACTCGACTCGCGCGCAAAGAGTACTTAAGCACTTCTACTTGGGCAGAGGCCATTAAACGTTGTCTGGGAAGACCAAAGATCAAGGAAAGAGGAAAGACTGACATTTTTGAGGTAACTTGGACTGAATTCGACCATTTGCAATGAATGAAAATAGCTTCTTTAGTTAGTCTGTGTGGATTCTGTTTAGCTAACTGGGGACTGACTTAGCTTGTCTGACATGTCATTTAGCAGTGAATATAATCTAGTACGTTTCCCTTTTCTCAGCGGCTGCACAATCAACGGCAATGTGCAATTCAATGTCTACAAGTAGAGCAGTGGTGTGCAGTGCACTGCGCGTTGCTCAGCAACCAAGACGCCAACTGGGACTATTTTCTGGAGCGGAGGAACAATCAAATAATCAACCCAAATAAAGAAAAAATATTTTTTAATCAGTTTGTGTAATGTATTTTTGTTACCAAAGGAACTATTGTATAAAAGCAATATAACACTCGTGATCGTGAGGTTGTTGTGGAATACCCTCACGGGTGAATCACACTGTGATGGTATTCCACAACAACCTCACTCCCACTCGTGTTATATTGCTTAATTCTAGGTTTTGCTGTCTTGTCCGCTGGTGTATTGTTAAGAATAAACCTTGTACCTGATTTTTCAACCACTAGGCTGACACAACATATTTCTTAAAAACATATTTTCAAGAAACTCTGCTAAAGAAGCTATTTTCATGCATTGCAAATGGTCGAATTCAGTCCAAGTTACCTCAAAAATGTCAGTCTTTCCTCTTTCCTTGATCTTTGGTCTTCCCAGACAACGTTTAATGGCCTCTGCCCAAGTAGAAGTGCTTTGCGCGCGAGTCGAGTGAACAGAAAACAAATTCGCGAGAGCAGAAATCTGGTTCTCGCGCGAGCGAACAGATAACTGCTTCGAGGGAGCAGAAATTAATTTCGCGCGAGCGAACGGCAACTTCGAGAGAGCTCAGTGACTTTTCGAGAGAGCGTCTGCCCCCCAGTGGTTGTTTTGCGCGCTGGTCACAGATTTCTCCTTGCGCGCAGAGATAATTTGCTCGCTCACAGTTAATATCTACGCGTGTGAAATAATACAATACGCTCGAAGCATGTTTTATCGTGCGAGTGCTTTATGAGACTATTTTGACGCCATAGTGGACTGGCAGACAAGGTTGATAATTTGTTCAAAAAAGGTAAATTGAGCCACCACCAAAAAATGTTATTTTATGAAAAATAGTTTAGCTAAACACAAATTCAGAATCATATGTGACTAATTCTTATACAACATGCATTTAGACTATTTTTTATAGATGTAGGTCATTTTTTGAACATTTTAGCTGACTAGTGGCTCATTTTAGCTAATCGGGTGACTCATTTTAGCTGAATTCTGATCATCAGAAAAATGTTGATCAGCTGATGGTTTATAAGCTGTAAAACCTTAATAAATAAATTTTATACAAGAATTCAACACTGAAATGTTTAGGATGGTATTAATTTACTAAAATAAACACAGACCAGTGTCATATATTGTATTATATTATTTTTATTAGAAATTAACCAAAATGTGGCTCAAATTACCTAATGTCACCCTACAATACATTAAATAACAAAAACTGAGTCTGAGTATATGTGTGTGTGTGTGTGTATGTATGTGTGTGTGTGTGTTTGTCCTGTGTGTGTGGGGGGGGGGGTGAAGCAGGCTGGGGGAGCAGAGTAGGCACCCTTACCCACACACCAACCCTCGTCCTATTAGCACCCTCAAGGCCACATAAGTCTGGGGGTAAGGGGGTGGAGGGCAGTTACTGAAGATCTGTTCAGTAGGCCCGACCAACTGACCGGCCGACTGACCACTCTCTCTCCCTCTCTTCCACCCTCCTCACTTTACCACTCTCTTTCTCCCTCTCCTCTACCATCCCACTCCACCACTCTCCCACTCATCCACCCTCTCACTCCACCACTCTCTCTCTCCCACTCCTCCACCTCCTCACTCCACCTCCTCACTCCACCCCTCTCTCTCCCAGTCCTCCACCTCCTCACTCCACCACTCTCATTTCACCACTCACCACTCTCTGTCTCTCCCACTCCACCTTCTCACTCCACCCCTTTCTCTCCCACCCCTCCACTCCCCTACCACTGCTGTTGCTTTGGCCTCTTCCTCCCTCTCCACTGGGGCCACATACCTGTACATGGACGCAATAACTACCATGTAAAATGGCAATAACACGCAACTCGCTATTCTAGCAAGATCTGAAAAAGCAACAAAACAACAAATCAATACAAATGTAGCATGAGAAGCTTATCTAAGGGCGCAGAAAGTCAACCAGGGGATCTCCTTACCATACTTCACACTTGAAATTGCGAAACACAGCACATGGCAAAACACATTATTTGACGGATATTGACATGGCATGTAACTCTGATAGGCTACTCCTTTGGAAAGTCTATCATGGCTTAATATACTCATATGTACCCTAGAAACAAAGTGCCACCACAAAAGTTTTGCCACCTCGGATGGTACCAATATCTGGTCTGGCCCATGGCCTAATATAGCGCCAATGCTTCTGATGTCCTCCTCCTGACACACTTGCCAAATTGCTGTCTTTTTTTTCCTCCCAAATGTGGTTCGCAGATTTTTCCACTTTTTTTGCACATCCTCAACTGTACACAGAGATCAGTCAGTGTTTTTTTCTTTTTTTTAGGTTTTAGGCAACAGGTGTCTCGTTCTCAAGTTTGGCCTTCAGCTACAGAATGGGAGAGTCAACGGTGGCGTTGTGTGTGGAGGTGGTGAAGTCCTAGTATCCTGACACGCCCACCAGCGGACGTGACAGTCAGGAATATTGGAGTGTGGGGTTAGATGCCTTGCTTAAGGGCATTTGAAAGGTGGGATTTGAACCTGCAACCCTCCAATCCAAAGACCAGCTCCCTAACCACTAGGCCACAGCTGCCACAGATGACAGTCAGGAATATTGGATTACCCCATGCAGTGCAAGTAAGTTCGCAGATGATAACATTTGAAAAGTTACGAGTGAAATGCACAAAGCAGAAATAGAGTTGCACAATCTTGTCCCTTACACTTAATGATTATTTTGACATGACTAGGTGGTTATGTCTTTCATAGCATAGGCCTACCTGAAGTTCTGCTACATGAGTGCGCCGTTGTCGTCTTTTCAAGTGCAGGGCAACTTTAGCAGGACTGATTGTTTTAGTAGGCCGATCAGTACAACCTATAGCGTATGTACTGAAGTTGAAAACGGAGGGTGCCGCTTCCAGTTAAAGCCTATTGCTTAACTTAGTCACCAGACATCCTGATTGATCAAATATCTTTTCTTCTACGTAATCTTCATCTAAAAAATGATCACTGCAGACCCTTGCATTGGCGTTATCTAATCTGGTCAAAAACAGCTGCATCTTCCTCAGCTTGCCTGGAGACAAACGCTTCAACATTCTCCTCCTCGACAGACGTAACAACCCCAACTGGACTATCACTTACAACCTGTGTTTTCACAAAGTCATGTTAATACACATATGTACTTCAGCTTGGGATAAAAAAACAGAAAACATCACATTATACGTGGCTCACGACCATACATCAGCCGGAAAGGGGAAAAGCGGGAAGAAGCCTGCACAGACGAGTTATGCGCGAACAATACCTCTTTCAGGTTGTCTTCCAACCTATCCTGACAGCCCTCCAAAGTCTTCCCAATGGCTCTCTTGAGGGTCTGATTCGTCCTTTCATCCAATCCTGCAAAAAGAAAAATGCTTAAGTAATTAGTGACAGTAACAATTGAGTGGTCAAAATACACACACAACTACTACTTATGCATACCCACGCTCTGATCTAAGATAAGATAAGATAGCCTTTATTGTCATTATACAAAGTGATACAAAGTGTACAATGAGATTTAAGCCTCCCTTCAAAGTGCACACAACGTAATTGAATAGTTTACATTTATAAATAATGTTCTATGTTAGAGTGTTTGACGTAAAATAAAAGCATGTGAGTTTGTTGGAAAGTTTGGTTTGGTTACGTTTACGTCAGTCAGTGTTGCCAGGCAACAACCAAGCAGGTTTGAGCAGTAAATGAAGCTTGAGTTTACGATAGTTGCTAGTGTCTGTCAAGAATGGATATTCGTACTTGGTTTAAAATCCCAACGCCAGATAAACCACCAAAACATGATGCCGTTGGTGGCAATGAACACGATGGAGCCATTTCTAACTCTGTGGAGCCTGCTCGGGCCGGCAGCAACAATGAAGAGGAGGCTAACGTGAGCAGTTCAACTAGAGCTACTCCCTCCACTGTTGGATCTGTGAGTGACCTCGGCATGGATAAACCCAGTCAGCTTTTGTTGCATAAATACCCTGTGAGACTGTTCGGTTCGAAAAGACGTTCGTTTTCATCTAGCTGGTATGTGAACAGGGATTGGCTTGAGTATTCTGTTGAAAAAGACGCAGCGTTTTGTTATCCTTGCAGAAAATTCAAATCTGTATCATCAGACATGACCTTTTCCCAGAAAGGATTTAGCGACTGGAAACATGCTATCGAAACCGGGAAAGGCTTAAATAAGCACGCAGCTTCCAAGGAACATCTAGCATGTGAAGCAATGTGGCGAGATTCTGAAAAACGCAAAGAGACAGGCAAAGAGATTTCTACTCTTCTAAATTCAGAACAGTTGGCTCGCAACAGGTACTACATGTCAGCCATTATAGATGTGCTGGAGTTTTTAGTAGTGAATCAACTGCCGCTGCGTGGTGATAATGCTGGTTTTGCCTGTGTGCTCGATCCTAACAGTGCTTCTTCCATGGGGCTGTTCTTGTCTCTTTTTGAATTCTCCATGCGGAAAGATGCAGAGCTGGCACGGATAGCAAAAACAATCCCTCAAAATGCTTGCTATACCAGCGTACAGATACAGAACGACATGATTGAATTGAGGAGCAAACTTCTGACCGAGGAGATAGTGAGACAAATAGAGGTTAGCTGGTATACGATCAAAGTGGACGGCACACAGGATCCTTTGGGGCAAGAGAACATATCCTTTGTTTTGCGTTTTGTGGACGAGAACTACAGTGTGTGTGAGCGCCTCTTGATCATGGCTACATCAACAAAAGGAGATGCAGAGGCCCTCACCAATGTCATTATTGATGAGCTGAATAGTGCCAGACTCAGCACCGACAAAATTCTGAGCGTTCCATACATCCACTGCTTTAATCACCAATTGCACTTGGTGGTTATTCATGCCATGTCAAGGGAAGCTGCAGTTGAAGATTTTTTTTAACTCTGCAACATGTTGTACAACTTCATCAGGAAGCCCACCATCGCAGTGCTGTACAAGGGGGAGACCCTGAAAAGGCTTTTAGACCAGAGGTGGACCGGGCACTTGGCCACAGTCAAGGTTTTGGTGAACAGTTTTGACGACATTCTATCATTACTGACCGAAGTGGAGAGCAGAAGGGGCCTTGGAGGTACAAATGTGCGTGTTGAGGCTACTGGCCTCCTTCGTGCCATCAAGGAGCGCAGTTTTCTTTTTATTGCACATTTGGTGATGAAGCTGTTACTACTGTTCGAGCCAGCTAACAGACTATTACAAGCCGAAGATACTGACTTATTCACTGCCGTTACCCTTGTTAACACCACTTCTGACTGCGTGAAGACACTGCGCACAGAAAATGAATTTTCTGCACTGTGGATTCTCTGCTGCCCCTCAGCCACGGCTACCGACGTGGATCCAACGACATGTCCAAGCAAGAGAAGATGCACAATGAACAACAGCCTTCGTGACTTCGCAGTCGAAGAAACTGTTGGGCAACCACAACGTGACATAGACGAAAAGACTGAGTTCAAGAGATTGTTTTACAGTGTTATTGATGCTGTGCAAGGAGAGATGAATGCGCGGTTTGGGGAGCGCAGCAGCACACTCATTGGCGCACTGACTTCTTTGAACCCAGAGGCCGAGGCTACTTTTTTGGATCCAGCAAAGGTAACTCATCTACTGGCATTAGCTGGATTTGAAGTGGTGGAATCGGAATACACGGTGGCTCGTGAATTCCTGATGAGGAAAATGGCTGACACTCCTGTTCCCCCCGAAGATGGAAAATGGACAATAGCAAATATCCTTACCACATTCAACGGAGCACTTCAAGCTATGCCGACTGTGCTAACAGCCTTTACCCATGCCATAACTTTAGGAGCGTCCACGGCAATGTGTGAAAACTCATTTTCCACGCTCAAGAACATTTTCTCGGAGCATCTACGCAGTATGCTGCATGGACGCAAGGCGCAGCTGATTCAGCTTGCGTTTGAAAAAGACCTCACGCACAAGTTCAAGTCCGAGTGGAAGGATGATTCAGCTCTGAGAAAAGCCGCCTCCAGCTGTTCTGACTGCAGGTGGACGGAGGACGCGAGGACTGCGCTGACACTCAACTCAAAGTAGGTTCAAAGTGTGTGTGTGTGTGTGTGTGTGTGTGTGTGTGATATTTTATTATTTCCCGGCCGCCTAGGCCTACGTGTTTTCGTGGTTGTTGTGCGCCGTCAATGTGTTTTGGATGTGTAGCGCTGTCACCAAATGTCTTTTCATGGACGTGTTGCGCTGACCAGACATCATTGTTTAATGTGGTGGTTATTGTGCTGGAGTTGGACTACGCGAATAGTGTGAAAAAATAAGGTGCCCCCCTGGTGGATTTCATAAGCTCACCCTAAGACTGAGGTCTGGCGACGGGTCTGGACAGTTTTGGACAGTTTTGAAACTCGCGGCAGATATTCCTCTTTTGTTTAAAACCGATGTCCAATCGCTGTAGTTCATATTAAAATCTATTGTTGGCAAACATCACACGAAAGTACATACAAAAATAAATATAAAATAAACATTAAAATTACTAACATTACTAATTACTAATATTAAAACTACATCTGAGGAGAAAGCCGAGTGTTCTGTCAATAAATTGCACTTCTAAGCGCGAGCACTCCTGTCATAGCTACCACCATGCTGAACAGCTGATTCGAACACGATTGTCAAGATTCAAGATTCAAGATTCAAAAAGCTTTATTGTCTAATATGTTGCCATATTAGAAAATCTTCTTTTGATTGAAGGCTTGGATATGTGTATTTGTGTGTGTGTGTGTGTGTGTGTGTGTGTGTGTTATTTGTGTGAGTAATTTGGGAAATGAGTGTTCTGTGTGTGTATAGCTATGGGAATGAATGATTTTTTGTAGATACAGTATGTCACAAAAGTGAGTACACCCCTAACATTTTTGTACTTTTTATTATATCTTTCCATGGGAGAAGTCTAAAGATATAATACTTTCCTACAATGTAAAGTAGGCAGTGTACAGCTTATATAACAGTGCAAATTTGCTGTTCCCTCAAAATAACTCAACACACAACCATTCATGTCTAAACCACTGGCAACAAAAGTGAGTATACCCCTATGTGAAAATGTCCAAATTGTGGTGGAGAGGAGGCCTCCGATGTGAGGGTATTGAGCCCTCAGGAGTGCCATGGCATGGTCAATGGCATGATCGTCCAACCACGTGTAGGGCTGGAGCACCATGGCCCTGATCTCCTCCACCCTGTCACTCAGTGACGCCACAACTGGTTGGCCCAGCTGGACACCCGAGACAACAATGTCACTGTTCTGAAACACAGACAGCAGTAGTTCATAAATATGATAAAGTAGCCCAATTCAACCAAACCTACCTGTGTATATGCATAAACATTGGTGTGTGTCTACTCTAACTATTACCTCTAGTGTCTCTTCCTCTGTCATAGAGCCGGGCATCTGTCCGGTCTCTCTCTGTGAAGAGAGGGCACTAAGAGGAACAGTGCATGTCACCTGAGACAGATAAAAATATGTTAAAAAATACATAGCAATTAGCAGGTGAGATCATTGTAAAGGACCAGATAACTGTACACGAATCAACTTACCTCAAGGGTGTCGCTCCCCAGCATAGGGCTGTCACAGGTCGCAACCTTGACAGTCTCCTTATTGGGGTAGCCAGTCTGCGACCCTGTATGACAAATAAAGAAGTGTCTTAAATTACATTTACCATATAACATGAAATGCACCAAAGTAATTGTATATTGCAGTAGTCACACACTGGTCCGTAATGGCTTCACTGCAGCGTAGGGTGTTCTGGATTTCAGGGGGACCCCATCCATGGTCTCCAACTGGACAAGGTTGCCCTCCACCCCGATGACCCTTGAAATTATTAAGAGAAATGAATGACAACTTCGATCACAGAGGATGCAAAAGCAGTACAAAACACAACAACACACTAATTGATGATTTGAAAATGTAATATTTAAATCTGAAAAAAAAAAATCGTAAAAAACAAGGAGGAACGTTTTTGAAACCGGGGTTCAAACAGCACAACATGTTCATTTACCTGTATGTGGTTGGCCAATCAGGCTTCATTGCCATGCCTGGCCTCCCTCGCTTCCGCTCATCCTTCTTGAGCACCACCATTCCTGGCTTGATTATGAACCTCTTGGTCCTCTTCTTGGTCCTGTGCTGGTAGGCGTCCTTCTGTCTCCAAGTTGACAAGCACCTGGGTAAAAAACATTTCCAACTATGCTTTGAGCTAGGTTGCACTCACTCACCTTGTGGTCCAGAGTTTGGTCATGTTCACTCTTCAATGCAACCTCTTAATGAATGTGGACTTTATATTCACAGTCCTGTTGGCTGAGTGACATGGTGTTACCATAATCAGTTTCATAGTGTTTCAGTAAAATTAAAATAAGGCTAGTGCATGTTTGTAATACATGTGTGCACTGTGTCTACTTGCTTTGTTAAAGACCTCCTTGTCCCTCTTCTCTCGGTCTTCAACATAGGCCTCGATATCCTTCTCAACTGGCTGAGCATCATGATGCACTCCATCCCCTGAGTCTCCATGGATCTTAATATAACAATGTGATGTCACATAACATGAAGGATTATCACAACATGAGCCCATACATGAGCCTGAAAAGGGTGAACCTGGAAGAACATTGAATGGATGTGTTATTAGCAAAAACAATTGCCTTCAAGTGCTCTTCCCACCTTTCCTGGTGCCCATGAAGGCTCTTCCCAATTGCCACCTTCAGGGTCTGGTTTGTCCTCTCGTCTAAACCTGTGTTGTGACATGAAATTGGGGAAAGAAAAAAAAGTCTTTGCTTGACAGGTGTTGTACATGAGCAAAATCTAACCACACTATTAAAATTATGTTTTACAAACCATTAGTCTGTGGGTGGTAGGCAGAGGACATGCGGTGCTTAATCCCGCACATCCTGAACATCTCCTCGTTGACCTTAATTAAAGATTAGATAAAGAGTTATTACCAAACGGAAATTGTGATGGACTGTGTTAAAAGCATAACACATAATTTAAGACATCTTTGAATAAAAAAACCAACATTGTTCCAGAATTCCCGTCCTCTGTCTGTCAGGATGACCTCTGGGGCACCATGGGTCAAAAAGATGTCCATCATAGCCTTAACAATTAGTAACAAAACATATTTATTTGTCAATATAAAAAGGCATTACTGAAGACATACATAAAAAAGTCAGTACATAGGTGTCCATTTAATCTTACCGCTGCAGTCTCCTCAGCTGCTTTGCAGACTATGGGCCTGGCCTCTACCCACTTGGTGAAAAAGTCTGTTGCTGTCAGACAGTAAGTGTTGCCATTGCTGGACCTCCTCAAAGGTCCAATGAGGTCAACACCTTTCAGTAGTTTGTTAAAGGAAAGGCAAAAAAAAACAGTTATGGCTTTATGTGTGTACTACCTAGGCTCAAAAGGGTACCTTCATATTACAAAGAAGATTCATTTTTACCAATCATGTGCCAGGGAGCCTCACGTTTAATGGGCTTCAGCTCAGGAGCCTCTGTCTTCACCTTCGCGAACTGCTGGCATTCTAGGCAAGTGCTGATCTGTAAAGAGCACAATTATCCAAATTTTACAAATCCTGTCTATGGGCATCTTTTGGGTTGCTGTAATAAGCATAGTATATATTTTTAAACTTAATTCATGTATTTATTTGTTTGTTAATTGTTACCCAATTGTCCACATCCTCCCTGATGTTATGCCAGTGGAAGTGCTGGCGGATCTTGCCCTCAGTTCGCGCTCTTCCAAAGTGCCCAGAATGAGCCTAATGTGTAAGATTCAAGATAGAAAAAGAAAAAAGAAAAAGAAAGTGTTATAGTGATGACAGAGAGGCTTTGTATCCATGTTAAGTTTGACGACTTGTAAAAGAATTCAGATCTACTACATCAATAAAATGTACCTCTTTGAGGATGGCAGCCTTTTCCTCTGGGGACGAAATGACCCTCCTCGTCAACCCATCGGCAACGTAGTACAAAATGCCTCCTATAAAAGATTTACAACATTTACTTGACATGTCCTTTTGTCACCTAGGCTACGTAGGCTATATCATAAACAAGCTAGTTGTGCAGTCAGTATTCTATCAGAAAATCTATTTATGTAACTGAAGGAAACTTGCCAACTAATAGTCGTTCAATATCGTCAGTTGTAAGGAAGAAAAAATAATATCAATCATTGTTATTTAAATTATCTGGGTACATGGCCTTTAATACACGATAAATACGAAAGAATGACAGCTAGCCAACTATAAAACAATCATTTCGAGAGCTTTAATCTTAGCCTGCACTGATTCCCCTCAGTCCTGAGGTGACAGAACGCTGGGGAAGGTATGAAGTGCGAGGGAGATCGCTATAGCTCAATACAACCCTAAAAAGCCACATATTGCGGTCATTTAAGAACTATAAAACATAAGAAGGTAACTGCGAAGAAAAAAGTGTGAAATTACATCTTGTATCCTATATATAGGTTGTACTACCGTCAGTGGCGGTTCTATAGTGTTTTACGCCCCGGGCGAGACCACCTCTCAACCCCCCCCCCCCCCCCCGAGACAGAGAGACACGCGCTTCTGTGCATGCCACTTTCTCAGCAAGCCAGGGCGCCTGCAGTTCGCCATTGTGCCGATTGCAGCAGTGCAGGGGGCGCCATTGTGCCGATTGCAGCGATACGACAAACGGAGCTTTTTATTATTATTTTTTTTCCCCAAGCGCTCGTGGCGCCCCCCATGGCTACTGACTACTGTCATATATGAATTCTGACTTACCTTGAATACGATAATTTTTGGCAGCTTTTCTTATGGCCCTTTTGGAAGATTCCGCCGTCCCCTGACGGTATTTTGCGGTTTCTGAAAGATAAAAAACAATGTCATTGAATGAAACCATGTTGTAAAACGAATTGAAGTAATTTAAACAATTTAAAAAATTAAATGTTTTATGAAAAGGGTTGGTTTTGTCTCTTGCTGAGCTGCTGGACGCTCGCTCTCCGCAGTTACTGAGGCGAATGATGACACTTGTCATTAAACAACCGCAAGCTACAGTAATCACCGTAGCAATGACGCCAAGTCTTTGATTGGAACGTAATTGTTACGTCATCCGGAACTTTTGGCAAGCCGGAACTTTCTGTCCATGACAGCACCATCCAGTGGGTGAGGGACGACCCACTTGTCTTCGTGAAGTGGATGGACACCAGGGAAGTGTCCATGTGTTCCACTATCCACCCTGCATTCACTGGCAACACTGTGAGGAGGAAGGTGAAGAGCCGTGACGGGGCCTTCAGTACCATCGAGGTCCCGTGTCCCGCTCCTGTGGTGGAGTACAACCGGCACATGGGGGGAGTTGATAGGAGCGATCAACTCGTACAGTATTACTCCAGCCACAGGAGGGTGAGCTGGCCATACCGCACCCTCTTCCTCCACTGTGTTGACATGGCCAGCACCAACGCCTTCATTTTGCACCAGGAGCTGGCTCACGCCAACCAGGAGAGGGCCTTATCCCACAAGGCCTTCATTTTACAGCTGGTGAAAGAGCTGTGCGAGGTGGACAGGCCAGGGGCACAGCTGAATCGTCAGACCACCCACGCTCCTGTGCCTTGCTCTGAGGTGCTGGGGGACAGGGCAACAGCCGGCCACAGGAGATGCCAGCTCTGTGCCGACAGAGGCATCAGGAGTGACACGCCATGGAGATGTGAGGCCTGTAATGTGCCTCTCTGCCTGCAGCTGAGTCGCAACTGCTTCAGGAAGTGACATATGTAGGAAGCTGTGTCAGACTCATTTGACAAAATGGGGCAAGCTGTGTGGAGTTACAACGGACGGGGCTCCAGCAATGGCAGGTGCATGCAAAGGAATGGCGACTATGATGTCCGCTAAGGTGAAAGAGACTGGAGGTGAGGCCGTTAAAATGCACTGTATTGTTCACCAAGAAGCCCTTGTGTGAAACCTGCCAACATAATTCGAGCAAGAGAACTGTACCACAGGGAATTTCAGGCTTTCCTTTCTGACGTGAAAGCTGAATATGGGGATCTAATCTACCACTCGGATGTGCGCACCGTGCTGAAGCGTTTTTACTCCCTGAGATCAGAAATTGACCAGTTTTTAAAAGAGAAGGACCAACCTCTTCATGACCTTAATGACCCTTTACGGTTGGCAGACCTAGCATTTTTAGTTGATCTCACTGATCATTTAACCGCCCTGAACAAGAGCTTACAAGGGAAAGAGCAGCTTGTACCACAACTTTATGCGCACATGAAAGCATTTTGTGTGAAGCTCAATCTCTAAGACACAACTGCGCAACTTCAACTTTGTGCACTTCTCCACACTGTCCGAGATCAAAACTGCTTTTTCACAGGCCAACTTTTCTGCCAAAAAAGCTGCTTCAGTGAAAACTACGTCTGCAACGTTTGTCCTTGTTGAAGTAAAACGATCAAGGTATTTAGGCCTACAGTGAAGTCAGCGAAAGAATGAGAGACAGTTAGCCTAAGTATTTTTTTTCTGCAACCAAACGTTGTAAGGCAGTGTATATAGTGTGCCAATAGGTGTCGCTACTGCGCCATGTTAAACGAAAGTTTAATAGTTATTAAATAGCTTTTTGACCCTCTGATGCACCGTAGGGTTGATACATGAGTGTAATTCGCCATTTTCTTTAGTCCACATTATCAACCCTAGGTAAGTCACATTATTTCCACTGGGGCATAAAGTTTAAAATATAAAAGACATGAGCTCTTTTAAGTTCGTTGTATTAAGCAATATTGACTACCTAAGTGTTAAAGCCTTTGGAGCAGAGGAATTTGTTAACCTAACACTTTTGTATTTTTGTTTTAAAGACGTTGTTGAAATGCAATGCTAAGGTTAATTAGTTTCAGTATTGGGATGCATTAGCGGGTTTATAAAGTTTTTTTTCACTGGTTGCAAATTGATTGAGTTCACGTTATCAACCCTATAGAGCAGTGTTTCGCAAAGTGTGGTCCGCGAGAGCACCCAGGTGGTCCGGGAGACGATCTGCAAATCTCGGGCAGTCAGTTTTTTTTTTTAATGAAATCCCAGATATAAGCTATAGATATGTTTAGTATCATTATAAGGTTAGATTTATCCGTGCTTCTATAGATGAGTAAAGATGAATAAAGATGAGTTCTTGCTTTCAATCGTGAATTTAAACACTCATAATTATTAGTAGGCATATTTTTCGTTGGCTGTTCCGCGGCAAAGTTTTAACCCGTCTTTTCGAGCTGCGCGACGAAGTGAAGCTGTTCATGCACCAGAACGAGGAGCTCTACAATTAAATGCATGATTTTCAACCTTGCGGGGGGGGGGCTGAAGCTTGACAGGTCTGAAAAAGTTTGAGAAACACTGCTATAGAGATTCTGAGTGCAAAAAATAAACAGCCACGATCCCAAACCCCTCTTTGTGTCCATGTCCACCTTCCTGCCGGCTGCGCCCACCGTCAGCCGTCCATTCACAAACAAACACAACGCAGAGTAGCCACGGTGTGGAGGTGCTGGAAAGCCGGCCGGTGCGCGGAAAAAGGGTTACCGTTACCGTTATTTATAAGAAAGTCCCGGAACGAAAAATTGTTACTTGGACATTTTTTTTTAATCATTCGTCTTATGTCATGATCAGAGTGCATCATCATCCAGCCATGGATGACTATTGGCACCATGAATCACGGTTCAGTGGGATAGCTGATATAATGCCAAGGAGAAGATTCAAGCTGTTACGCCGGTTCCTTCACTTCAATGATAATCAGCAGTGCAGTGGCGGTCCAGACCGGTTCTACAACATTCGCCCCCTTTTAGTGCATCATCCCCTGGTAGAAGTGAACAGAGACTGGGCCTACTGAGCCTACTGGGCCTACTGGGCCTACTGGGCCTACTGAGCCTACTGGGCCTACTGAGCCTACTGGGCCTACTGGGCCTACTGGGCCTGGTAGAAATGAACAGACACTGGGCCTACTGAGCCTGGTAGAAATGAACAGAGACTGGGCCTACTGAGCCTGGTAGAAATGAACAGAGACTGGGCCTACTGGGCCTACTGAGCCTGGTAGAAATGAACAGAGACTGGGCCTACTGAGCCTGGTAGAAATGAACAGAGACTGGGCCTACTGGGCCTACTGAGCCTACTGGGCCTACTGGGCCTACTGAGCCTACTGAGCCTACTGGGCCTACTGAGCCTGGTAGAAATGAACAGAGACTGGGCCTACTGAGCCTGGTAGAAATGAACAGAGACTGGGCCTACTGAGCCTGGTAGAAATGAACAGAGACTGGGCCTACTGAGCCTGAGTTGGCCAACTCCAGTGATGCAGCCAGAAGCAAAGTGGGCGAAAGGCTTGCCATCCCTGGTTCCCAGTTCTAGGAAGAGGAAGGCCAGGAATAGCCAGGATGAGCTGCAACAGTTGCTTGCTGAGCAGAGGCAATTTATGAAGGACATGATGGACGAAGAGAGGGCTAAACAGGCAGAAGACGCTGCGGCTTTTAATGAGGATGGCACAACAGGAGGCTGAAGAGAGGCGCTTCCAGGCTATGCAAGCTCAACAACAGGCCTCTCTCACTGCATTGTCCCTCTCCGGGAAGTCCTCTGCATGCATTTCACAAAAATTGTGAAGGACACAGCAAGCAGATACAATCTGAGTTATCAGAGTGATATGTGAATCATTTACTTTTAGCAGACACCTCCAGCGTCCTTTAAGCCGTCCAAAAGCGCGGTGTTATTCCCCTACTTTCATGCTATGTCTTCACTAACCAACATTAATGCCCCTTTCTGTTATAATAGTCTGATGCAGTGTCAGGTGGAGCTCTGATGTTTACATGGGTTCCATCTATAGCACCAACTACCTGAGGGAACCTCCATCTGTCATGGAAGCCTTGTGTTATCATCCTGAATTCTGCTATGGAAGGAAATTTTATGTGTTGAGGTTTCAGGATAATATTGATTGCGGTCACCACTTGTTGAGTTATAATAATAATAACATGTAGATAGCCCCACACCGAACAAATGTGCAGTGAGCGGTATTCTAAATTTGTTGCCAGTCTCCAGATACATATTGCCACCCGACCCTCTACAGCAGGCATGTCAAACATAGCCTACGGCCCGCGGGCCGGACCCGGCCCGTTGGATGATTTAATCTGGCCCAGCATAAATTTCTGAGTATGTCAAAAAAAGAAGCGAGTCTCTATCTTATTTCTATCAAAAGTTGTGATTTTTTTTAAAAATAAATATAAATAATTTAAAATAAATACAAAGTAAAAATAAACCGCCAATCTTGCTTCACCATTCACCACTACTAAACAAGTTATCGGTCAACAACACCCCAAAATGGCACTGTCAAAAAAAAGAAAAGTGGACACGGAATGCAGTTTTCCAGGAAAAATGGACTGAGAAGTAGGCTATTTATTCACAGAAGTGAATGCAAAACCACTGTGCTTGGTATGTAATCAGCAAGTTGCAGTGTTCAAAGAGTTTAATATTCGGCGCCACTATGAGACTCATCATAAAGAAAAGTATAACCACTTGAAAGGACAAATAAGGAAAGATGAGATAAACAAATTGGTCGCTGGTCTGAAGAAACAGCAGTCTACTTTTACACGCAGCCGCGATATTGCTGATGGGGCTGTAAGAGCCAGCTACATTATTGCCAACGAGCTGGTGCAGCCATCCAAGCCATTTTCTGATGGGGAATTTGTAAAAACATGCATGCTGAGGGCTGCAGAAGTCGGCGACCTGCTTTTGCCAATATTAGTCTAACAAGGAACACTGTTGCAGATCGGGTGACAGAACTCTCAAGTGACTTGAGCAGCCAACTGAAAGAGAATTTTTTTATTTTGGACAATATTTATGATTCTTTTGTGCTACATTTGCAGGATGTTTTATTTGGTTTTACCAATTACAGTAGGGACTTGGAAGAGGTTTACTTTATGTGCAATTTAATTATTATTTTAGGTAAATTCATAAATGTAAAGTCACAAGAACCCGCCCTCCTTTGCATGCTTCACTAAAGAACTGGAAATGTACATCAATACTATCTCTACATCGCATAATAAGAAAGCTATAAAAACTATAAAACTCTTTTGTAAGTATGAAATATTAATGTAACATTTGCATTTGTTTTATGTGCTGTTTTTTTCTACATAACCCCTGGCGTGTAACTACTGTATCTCTACACGTTTGTACACTGTATTGTTATAACAGAAGTTAATAAATAAAAAAAATAAAAAATACAAAATCCACGCTTAAAAAAAAAAAACTGAAAGAGAAAATCAAGTCATTTATCGCATTTTCAATTGCAATAGATGAGAGCACCGATGTCACAGATATTGCTCAACTGGCCATATTCATTAGAGGTGTTGATGAAACTTTGACCATCACCGAGGAGCTGCTTGGTGCCCATGAATGACACCACAACAGCAGATGACATTTTCAGCGCTCTCGTTGGAGCGCTGGACAAGGTGGGAGCGGACTGGTCCCGTGCCGTGAGCCTGGCTACCGACGGTGCGCCATCAATGGTCGGGAGAAAGGCAGGCGTTGCCACAAAATTCCGCGACAAAGTACAGACTGCAAATGGAGGACAAGCGTTTTGGGCATTTCATTGTATTTTGCATCAGGAGGCCTTATGTTGCAAAACACTGCAAATGGACCATGTAAGTGTGGTTGTGAAAACTGTCAATTTCATCAGAGCGCGCGGGCTAAATCACCGTCAGTTTGACACATTTCTCAGTGATAATGACATTCATGCTGGCCTACCATACCACACTGACGTGCGGTGGTTAAGCAGAGGTGCAGTACTCAAGCGCTTCTTTGAGCTACGAGGGGAAATTGGACAGTTCATGGAGAAGAAGGGACGCCCAGTAAAGGAACTTAAATGCAGGGAATGGGCGCAGGATCTTGCGTTTATGGTTGATATTACACAACACTACATTGCAGGGCCGTAACAGAGTTGTCACTCAATATTACGACAGCATAAGTGCGTTCAAGATGAAACTGTCACTGTGGGAGACGCAGCTATCCAACGGTGACACCGCGCATTTCTCTTGTCTCACAGCTGTGCGTCCGAAGGCACCGGACTGTCCCGATACTGATTTGGATAAATATAAAGACAACATAACAGATTTGCTGCGAGAGTTTGAGCAGAGGTTTCAGATATTCAGTGAACTTCAGAACAAATTTGGCTTTTTTCGCTCGCCATTTACAGTGAAGCCTTCTGACATGCCAGCTGACATTCAACTCGAGCTTATTGACTTGCAGTGCGATTCCGCTATGAAGGATAAATTTGGGTCCGTGGGATTGGATACGTTTTATCAATATCTCGTGCCAGGTTACCCCAAATTAACAGCCATGGCTGCAAAGGTTCTATCCATGTTTGGGACTACTTATCTTTGTGAACAGGTGTTCTCCGTAATGAACAATAATAAAACAAAGCAGCGCTCAAGGTTAACAAATAAACACTTGAATGATTGTTTGATTGTTAAATGTGCTGCTACTCAGGATTTGACACCTAATATCGATGCACTTGTGAAGGCAAAAAGATGCCAAGTTTCAAGAGCCAGCAGCAGCAAGTAGACTGCAGGAGTGCAGTGAGAGAGAGAAAAAAAGTGTGATGACACGAAATTTGTTTGCACTCATGAATACAGATCATTAAAAATAAGATTCATCTGGTTTCATATTAAAGGCAATTAATATTGTGCAGTATGTTCTCAGCTTCAGTAGGCCCAGCCTAGTAGTTTGATGTGATGTAGTCTAATCTTATTGCCCATGCACTGCTATAACTTTTATTTTGTATTTCTTTTTTTATTTATTTCAAAGCAGTATGACAATTAAGGCAAAAAATTTTTTTTCATAGCTCCCACTTGAGTTTGTTAATGTGGTGAGTTGGTTCAAGTGTAAAACTGCATTCACTCAACTGTTAAAATAGAATTGTTAACACATTCACCGCCAAACATGAAAATCATTTTTTTTCATTGTTTGTGAATAAATGTGTTGTGCTTAGAAAAGATCCCTTGTCATCCATGATCATAATAGCCTATGTAGGGTAGGCTACAAATGTAGGCTGAATGATAAAGCATAGTACTGAAAAACAAAGCTAAATATTTGGAGTTGACATTCTTTTACTGATCCGGCCCACCTGAGAACAGAAAGTCTGGATCCGGCCCCAGAGCCAAACTGAGTTTGACATGCCTGCTCTACAGGAACTGGTTCTCTGTATCGTGCTGTATCACGTATCAACCAGGGCCGGAGTGCGTTGCGCAGATGAAAAAAAGTGTCTCTTCTCATTCTGAAGTTCTGTACCCACTCTGTGTCAGTCTATCTTTCCTAAATGTGTGGCCACCAGGCATTAGCACGGGGACATACCCATATGTCTCTGTGAAAAAACACAACCACCAAACAACCAATTTCAATTGTAGTATATAATAATAAACTACATGTTTTAAACTCAAGTTTAAAAAATACATAGGCTAAAATAATTCGTTATCAAAAACATTTTTGATGTCAAAATTCAGTAGTTTTCTTAAAAAAACTGGGCCTCATTGACCAGTGTTTTCCCAAGAATTTTCTTGAATTTGCCCATTTTAAAGAACTGATGAAAATAGTGATGCACGATATTAAAAATTTCAACCGATTTCAACCTGCTTCTCAGGGCCGATACCGATACCCGATATGTTCACATTTTCATATTTAATATAATATATTGATATAATCTTGTTTGTGCAGGATAGAAAACTGATATGTTAGTTGTTCTGACATATCTATAACAAGAAACAACAACTTTCTGACTCTTCAAATGTTTATTCAAGACAACTCTAACAACAATATGCATCAAAAGTGCATCTTTTATACAAATATTTTAACAAAAAAAGTGCATCCCTTATGGAGGTAAATACTTAAATGTTTAAAAAATGTAATAAAATAAAGTGCAAAACAAAATATTTTAACAAAATATTTTAACAAAAAAGTGCATCCCTTGTGGAGGTAAATACTTAAATGTTTAAAAAATGTAATAAAATAAAGTGCAAAACAAAATATTTTAACAAAAAAGTGCATCCATTATGGAGGTAAATACTTAAATGTTTAAAAAATGTAATAAAATAAAGTGCAAAACAAAATATTTTAACAAAAACGTGCATCCCTTATGGAGGTAAATACTTAAATGTTATATTGTGGGGGAGGGCATCAGTGGGAGATTCTTCTTAACAAACAGAAGCATCTCTGCTTTCTCACGTTTCGTTTTTCATCAATGACATTTGCAGCAGCAGAAAATAAACGTTCACTGTCTACACTTGTGCAAGCAGAGGACAGGTATTTCCGTGCGAGTGAGGCAGTGGCGGCTGGTGAAAAAAAAAATTGGTGGGGCTGATGTGCCAATAGATTCCCCTGCCTAGTCCAGTGTAAGCACTCAAAATAACAAATAAATAATCTGAAAATGAGTACAATTCCACAATAATACTTTAATTCCAGGTTAAGTCCAGTTAGGCTCCATTTATGCTTTGGACAGCAAATACAAATCGTTTTTCACAAATTTAAATATAGTGCAAATACAAATACAATACATTTTTTATACAGATCAACTGTGCATGTGTGTTTAACAGGATAACAGGATAACAGGATAACAGGATTTTATTTGTCACATGTGTTCTTGTGCTGGCACAACACACAGTGAAATGGGTGCTGTGACTACTCCCTTTGTGTAAAAATAATAAATAATAGAAAAATAAAAGAGGTGTCCTAAGTATTTAAAAAGCGTATGGCTTGAGGGAAGAAACTCCTGCGTAGTCTTTCTGTCCTGCACTTTACTGAACGTAGACGTTTCCCAGAGGGCAGCTTTTCAAACATAGTGAAACTGGGATGGTGAATGTCTTTCATTATTCTTTTTGCCCTAGTCTTAGATCTTCTTGAATATATGTCATGCAGTCCTGGTAGGCTAGTCCTGGTGATTTTTTCAGCAGAATGTATAACTCTATGCAGGGCGAGCTTATCCTGAGACGTGCAGTTGCCAAACCATGTTGAGATGTTTCCAGAAATTATAGATTCAATAGTGGCAGTGTAAAATGACCTCTGCATCTCAGATGGAATTTTGAACTTCCTTAATCTCCTCAGGTGGTACAGACGCTGTCTTGCCTTTTTCACTATCGAAGAGACTTGTGGTGACCAGGATAGATCCTCAGAGATATTAACTCCTAGATAGTTGAAGCAGCTCACCCTTTCCACAGGGGCACCATATATTTCTAAATTAGCGTAGTCTGGCTGTTTCCCCCTTCGGTAGTCAACCACCAGTTCTTTGGTTTTGGTGACATTGAGCTCTAGGCTGTTCTCCACACACCATGATGACAGCATCTCAACTTCGTTTAGGTAGGCTGTTTCATCGTTGTTGGAGATGAGACCTACCACCACTGTATCATCAGCAAATTTCACTATACAGTTGGAACTGTGAATGGCTGAGCAGTCATAGGTGTAAAGGGAGTAGAGCAGAGGACTGAGAACACATCCTTGGGGCGCGCCAGTGCTGAGGGTGATCAAACTTGAGGAAAAGCTACCGATCTTTACTGCTTGAGGTCTATTGGATAATAGGTTGAATATCCATGCACAAAGGGAAGGACTAAGACCAATATCTTGCAGCTTGGCGACTAACTTAGAGGGCACAATGGTGTTAAATGCTGAGCTATAGTCAATAAATAGTAACCTTGCATAGTTACCCTTCCCTTTATCCAGGTGAGAGAGTGTGGAGTGAAGGACATATGAGATGGCATCATCGGTGCTCCTATTTTCACGATAGGCGAACTGAAGGGGGTCTAATGAGCCAGGGACTGATGAGCAGATTATATTTTTAACAAGCTTCTCAAAGCACTTCATTACAACAGATGTTAAAGCAATAGGACGATAGTCATTCATACAGCTTGGGTTGGCTACTACAGTTACTAAACTAACAATAACAAAAACAAAACAGATTTAGTCCTTGCATCTCCTCTGTCCAAACTGCAGAGGAGATGCAGAATTGTTACAAAACCATCTTGAACCAGGCTAATGGTAACAGCAATAAATACCGTCGGCTATATTAAGCCTGAAAGAAACACCAATGTTATATTCTATCATCTTGAATTCATAAAAACACACCGTCAATATCCGATGAGCAAGAACACCTCCGACTACGTTACATTAGGCTCCCCCATTCATTCATTCTTGTTTACATGTGACGTCACTAGCCATGAACTACTCCTATATAAGTTGTCCCCTCATTGCGAGTTCAAAAGCAACACAGAACTTTACACAATCAATAATCTTACATAAAATGTGCCGGTTTTTGTCCACCTCTTCGTTGTGCCCCCTTACAGCAATTCGATGGCCATCATCTAGCTGCATTGCTATGCTAATCCCTCCGACCATAGCTAGCTTGACACAGTTTTCCATGTGAATTCTTGATCCTTCATGTTTCTTCATGCGTTCGGACAGGTGTTTTAAGCCGGTTTGCACAGACTGTGTCCACGTCGAATCACACTTGTCACTTTTAAACAGGATGCAGGGGAAACAGAAAAGTGCTTTGGCTATCCCACAGCCTGTTAGCCACGATTTTCATTCGAACCAACTCCTGCTAAAAGTCCTATTGTAGGATTTATCTTTTTCTTTAGTTGTCTGGGTGATGTTTATTTCGGGCCTGTCGGGTCCCAGCTCCTTAACATGGACTTTTTCGGCCATAGTGCTTCTTGGAAAAGGGTAGTTTAACAAAGGTCTCACCGAATTTGGTGGAAGCTGCTCAGTCGTCGTCATCGCCACCATCGTCTCTCAGTCTGTAACTGATCTAAGGTTGATCTAACGTTAACTGACGTAAGACGTTACGTTTAGCCAATCACCATGGTGACAGAATAGCAATACAAAACTTTCTGTCCTAGGGGCGATTTTTCTAGCGCCCCAAGACCATTTTATTCGGCGATGCTGATAGGCTGATAGGAATAATATTTGTAAAATCTTTCCCTAGCAACCACACAGGATTGGCTATTTCGCTACACTTCAGGGGCGCTAGAAAAATCGCCCCAAGAACGGAAACAGTACGACTATGTCGGTGGAAATTCACTGTTGAATAAGAGTCATTTAGTGGAAATGTTGTTTGAATAATTCAGATTACATGTAGAGACACACAAATAATTAAAACCGACATTGATTACAAAAAAACATTTATTTTTAGTATTATACATTTTATATTTTTCCTCTCCTCTTTGGGAGGGCGGCGCCCAATCGCCCCCTATGGGCCAGCCGCCACTGGAGTGAGGCAAGTTGTGGGAAACGGATTTTGTTGCTTCTCCAGTAGTCCAAGGGGCTCTTAGATCGAGGAATTGTGGGCTCTGAGAGATAGGCTTGAATCTAAAGTAACAGAAGAATAACAATGAACAAAAGCAAAATTATACTTAATGTTAATATATTTTTCTGTTTTATAAGATAGCCAAAGCTTTATTTAAACAACAAATCAATTACCTGCTGATCTCATTGGCTTTGGTTCAGCTCTTTGGTGTTGTTTTCTTGAAGGATTTCTTCATACATTGTCTGCAGGGAAACATTGTTGTTGTCATCTGTCTTGGTTTTCTTCTCCTGTGGCTCACTTTGGCCTTTAAGACTTCCATTGCTTCCCTGTTTGTTGCTTGGTCAAAGTAGCAGTTTTTATATCTTGGGTCCAAGATTGTAGCAAGAAAAAACAGGGACTCTGTAAAGATGTGACTGAAACGCTGCTCAACAGCTTGCAGTAGAGTGGTCTTTGACGTTTTAATTCCATGGTCTGTCGCAACAGTCTTATTTAACAGACGTGTCAGGACTTTAATGGAGGGAATGACATCAGCTGCAGTGGCTGTAGCTGAGCTCATGTTTTTTGTCAGCTGCTCACATGGGTCAAGAATAGTGAGTATGTTTTCAATTAAAGCCCACTGATTTGGGCTCAGAAACGCGGGCTCGCAAGTCCACACTCATCCATAGCCTTAATCATGGTACGTGCATTGTCCCTGAGCACAACATGCACTTGGTCTTTCGTTATGTTCCAGTGCAAGCATTGTGTTAAACGCCTGGCATATCATTGCTGCAGTATGTGATCCGGGGCACTCCTGTGCGTGCAGCATAGCTTTTTGCAAATTAAAGTCTTCATCTAGCCACTGTGCCGTTAGACTTAGCATACTGACGGGGCTAACATCTGACGTCCATATGTCTGTGTCTCTCCTTGTTCCTTACACCGTTCCAGAAAGAGTTGGAAATTAATTGTTAATTAATTACTAATCTGTTATGTAGAAGAGTAATAAAATAATGAGAGCAATAACATTTCAGTGTAAAAGAGTGATTTTTTTCTGGGTTAGATGTGCAAAGAGCTGTGTTGCTTCCGACCAAAAGGCTGATTGGATGGTCAAAATGTCCAGGATTTTTGTCAGACACAGGTGGCAACCCTACTATACACATCGCCCCAACTCACTCACTAACACACACACACTGTTGCGGCGACTAGTTCCAACACCAAATTAGTAGCCAGTGGGCTAAGCAAGGGGAGTTCCTAATTGTTTTTCGCGCACTCAAAACTTCAATGTCCATGTAACCCACCCTTGTTTTTATGTATCCAACCGTTTGTAGGCTATATTTGTATTGTTCTTTTTTTTTGGCAGAGAAGATATATGGGGTATTCCAGAAAGCAGGTTTAGTCACTTACTTGGGTATGTTAACTCAGAGCAAGTGGTAAATCTACTACAAGAGCCCTTTGACTTAGTTTTGCTAGAAGAATAAACCAGTAAGACTCCTCTATTAGGAGAGTTACGCCTTACTGTGGGTTAACTTAGCTGGGTTAGTAACTAAACCACCTACTTGGAATACCCCCATAGTCTGGTTTCCTTGTTGTTGTTGTTGTTTACGACAGCTGCATTTCAGATACGGTATCTTTGACAGGATAGTGGGGTTAGAACGTCAGGTGACAAGTGTCACTACCCGATGTGAGTCGCTGCCCGATGTGAGTCGCGCATGCGCACATGTGCTTTTTGTTGACGAAATGATTTACGGTTTGTGAACGAGAAAATGCCTTTCCAGATGTGAGTCAATACGGAAGGAAAATAAACTAACTGAAAAGAGACTGTAACCCCTCGGTGTCTTGTTTATGTGTTTTATGTACCTTTTCTAAGGACTTCCATTGTATGTAATGAGAATTTGTTTAATTAAAAATTAATAATAATATTAACAATACGGAAGTATAAATTGCGCATGCGACAATTTGAAGTGAGATTCGCGGGCATGTCATTTGCAAAAATGAGAGACAGTGGTTTTACTTTTTTCTCTGAGCTAAAACATTTTTTAGCTAGGGGACATTTCTTGAAGGAATGGACTAAGCAAGAACGGTGGAAAGTGCGGCGGTCTGCGGGGAACAGTTAGTCAGTTTATTTTCCTTCCGTATTGACTCACATCTGGAAAGGCATTTTCTCGTTCACAAACCGTAAATCATTTCGTCAACAAAAAGCACATGTGCGCATGCGCGACTCACATCGGGCAGCGACTGACATTGGGTAGTGAGTGACAACCAGAACAACAGAGACAACACAGCGAGCAGCCAATTACTCGCTGTGCAGCGTTGCTTCTGTCGGCCAACTTTATATATATTGTTTTGTCTTTCGCCCATTCACCCCACTGCCAGGTATGTCTTCAAACTTTTCTACTTCTATCCTTCGACTTTCCACTTTGATCTTTCTCCTTAAATTAATGTTTGGTTTTCCATGTTATCGGCTAAGCTAACTCGCTAAGCCAACCTTAGTGTATAGATGTAATTTTTAACCAGAACAACAGAGACAACACAGCGAGCAGCCAATTACTCGCTGTGCAGCGTTTCTTCTGTCGGCCAACTTTATATATGTCTATATATATTGTTTTGTCTTTCGCCCATTCACCCCACTGCCAGTCAACGGACGTTAATGCCCCTGCTGACTGTGCGCGAGCCACTGGACCAACCAACGACATAAACCGCCGCTTCCGAATTTTGCCACTCCGGCCGCTGTAGTACCGAGCTACTGGCTGTGGAGCACCGGATAGCACAGAGTCGACGTGCCGAGTGAGAGGTTGCGGATAGCGCCGTTGTTGTTGTGCCGAGCTACTGCCTGTGGATCACCGGATAGTCCTGAATCGACTGGACCAAGAGGAGAAGGCTGAGTTGCTCTCGCCTTGAACTCAGCGTTGGGAATTGTTGTTCGTTGTTTATTTTAATATTAGTATTTTTTTTATGTTTAGTATTATTTTTATGGGGAATTTGATTCAATATTTGGGCCCAATATTTTATTCTCTGTTGTTAGATGTTTAATGCATAGCGTAATTAACTTAATACATGTATATTTATTATCTCTCTCTCTCTCTCTCTCTAAATACTTAAATATAAATACAATTTTATAGTGAAGCTGGTCGTACTCTTGTCCATTATTATTACTATCTCTTAAGTAACCCTGACTAAAATTCTTCCTCTGGTGTTTTAGTTAAGTGCAGCACATTAAGAGGTTACATCCACACCAGCTGTACCGTTTCTGAGGTTTATTGCTCTCCATTTCATTTAGACTCAAATAGAACAAGTTGCAAGGTCGAGCAAGAACAGCAAAGTCCATACCATTATACGATGTGATGCAATGCAGTCCGATGTGAAGCTATGCGAGATGCGGTACACAAAAGTTAGCCTTTCCCATGCTCACCAAACGACAACTAAAGTGAGACACAGGTGTCAAACTAATTAAGGCTTCCATTGCACACCGCACACGCCCAGCACCACACCCACGCATGACAACAACCAATCAAAATAAAAACATAACAGAAATAAACCGATAACCCATTAATGAAACAAAAAATAAAGAAAATATTTATGGCTCCTACACACACATTGCAGACTGAATAATGTCTTTTGTGAGTACAAATCTTAGTCCCGCTTATAGGCCGATCCTCCCACGTGAACCAACTTCCTGCTGAAACAATGCATCATATTTTCACACTGTCTGTTCTGTGAACCCATCTCTTTCCCACTCTTTCGTGCCTATCCCCCACATGAACCACACATTCCAGACTGATCAATGTATCATCTTCACATAGACCCCATATAAACAGCTTGACATTTGCCTTGCACTTTACTCTGAGCATAATGAGTAGGCGACTGACCATGCGGTTCTCTGTCGAAGAGGTTCTGGTCCAGGCTATTGGACATGATGAAGAGGGCACTGAAATTGAAGCAGAGATAGAGGAGGATGTCTCAGAACTCGCCTTTGGCGGTATGAAAAGGCCAGTCACTCTCCCACTCTCTCGCCCCCCCTGCCCCCCACCCCCACCCAAAACCTGTCTCCTCAGACATCTTAAGGGCCTCGTCAGAAATAGTGGAATCACAATGACATCAACTCCAGCTTACAGCTCTTTTTACCACAGTCCATGGAGGGAATTATACTGGAAATGACAAACCTGGAGGGAAAGCGTGTGTTTGGGGACACCTGGAGAGAAATCGACCTGGTAGACCTTGAAGCCTACATAGGTCTGTTGATTTCAGCAGGAGTATATCGCTCAAAATGACGCTACAACAAGTCTGTGGGTTACAGAGACTGACAGGCCTATACGCCTTTTTCACCTGTGACGCCATCTTTAATTCTAGACAGCGCTTGGGTGGGTAACGGCAACGTTCTATCAATGCGGTTGGGTTCAAAATATAGGCATAGCAGTAGAGAGATGTCGTCCTACTGCTGTGTGCCGCGCTGTAAGTCCTATAAAAGTAATGAATCGGGACGTCATAAAAGTTTCCACCGGTTCCCAGTGTCACACCATACACGACGGGAATGGCTAGCAAAAATCAAGAGAGACATTGGACCGCATTTCCAAGTAAGTTGTTCACGTTATTCATGTCAGCAAGACACTGGTAGCTAGTTGGCTCGTTTGCTAGCACCTCATCATCTGTCAAACTTTAGTGTCATTAAAAATATCAACACGAAACTATGGCTTTTTCTTAACGAAGAGGTCATAAAGCTCCCCCAAACCTACCAGCAGTCCTCAGATTGATTATTGTCCGATAGCACGTAAATGGTGATTTACTAGGTCTGTAAACAAACCGCTTCTGGGTGCTAGCTTAGCATGATAAGGGTGTCTTATTAATTGTATACGTTCTTCGGATTACAGAAAACACTAGAGTATGTGGGGACCATTTCAGCCGGGATTGCTTCATTAGGACATCTACTGGCAAAATGAAGCTGAAGGCAGGGACTGTGCCAAGCTTATTTGCCTGGTCTTCTAAAAGTACTGGACGCAGGATATTGAACAGATCGCGGTGCGTATTTCATACATTATTAAGTGATCCTTCATCTTGAATATATCATTGTACATTACGAGCTTCACATCCTTTAATTTTCTCTCTGGGGTTATGTTTTGTAGCCTGTGTGCAGATGAAGTAGAAGAGGACACACCAGAGACGATAGAAGAATCTTTGGACACACCTCAGGGTGATAATGTCTCCACATCCAGGTAGGTATCTCATCTGACTAGCTGAGGTACTAGGTATGACCTCCTTTCAGAGGTCGCTGTTCCTTCAAGGTGCACAGTACATTCCAAGCAAACCAGGTAAATATGGAGTAAAGATCTGGGCAGCCTGTGACGCCAGGAGCAGCTATGCCTGGAATATGCAGGTGTACATGAGGAATATGCAGGTGTACATGAGGGAATATGCAGGTGTACATGAGGAATATGCAGGTGTACATGAGGGAACATGCAGGTGTACATGGGGAAACCCAGTACTGGAAGGGCAGAAAAAAAACAGGGCATGTGTGTTGTGCTGGACATGACAACCGGTCTCCAAGGGCATAATATCACATGCAACAACTTCACATATTTTAAACTTATTTTATCTTTTATCTTTTTTGCTCTTATATTGTCCTTTGCTTTTATTTTTGTCAAGCACATTGAACTGCCTTTGTGTATGAAATGCGCTATACAAATAAACTTGACTTGACTTGACATCATATGCTCTTGGTGAGGAGCTGCTGAAAAGAAAGCTCACCATGGTAGGGACAGTGAGGAAGAACAAGCCTGAACTTCCCCTTGGAAACAGTCAGTGAACAAACTAGGACATTACCTTTTAAATGCACAGCCTGTATGCTGGCAATGCAAGCTGTTGCAGTAGATGGAAATAGAAAGCTGTACCGGTTTAAAAAAATCCTCAGGGTAATGACTCTTTATTTTAAAATATCAACCAAATAGTTCAGAAACGTGAAACTGTCATGAGTGAGTTTTTTTTTTTTTCATCTTTATGCAGAACCACAAAAGCACTCTCTACCGGGCAATTCTGGGCCACAGATGAGGATGTGGCTGAATTCATCCAAAAAAATCAGTCCATTGGCAGACATGTTAGTATTTACAGTAAGCAATGGATATAACATAATCTGACCTAAGATGGTCAAATAGTAATTAATATATGTTTGTTTCTGTAGATGTCTGGCAAGGCCCATTGTGGACCAGCACAACTCAGAGCTGCGAGGGAAAGGGCTCCTAAAAATGCCAAAACTGATGAAGAGGGAGTCCAAGTGGCTGTATGCCGGCATGGGGTCCTTCTTAGGGGCCTTAATATGTTTAGAGGAGAGATTTTTGCCTACCCACTGTTCCTACAGAACGACTGGGCCTATTCACAGGTCAAGTTTTTTTGTAGCGATGTGGTGTGCAAATTTTGGCCCTGTGTTAAACAAGTCGGCAGTGCATGTGTGCCTTATGTGGACCATGTGATGGGATCAGCCATGAGCGCCTCCTGCATGACAGAGATGCCATTTTTGGGGCATACTGCCAGCCATTGTCTCCTGACATGGTAGTCGAGACGGTCATGGGGTGTCACCAAATAATCAAGGAAGGTAGGATGATGATACACAATCATTTGTTATACCATTAATTATAATACACAGTCAGCACTTTAACATGCATGAATAACACAACCTCTGCATTTTAGTTAGATTGCTTCCGGTTAAAATGAAGCCACAGTGTCCTTGTCCAGCAAAAATGACAAAAAGCCCAGGTAATAAGGAAGTCATCCTCATAGGAATGAATGGACAGATTTTTGTAGCACTGATTTAAAAGTGTTGTTACTTTTGAACTAACGCATGTCTCTTTTTCCCATTCAATCAAGCAGACATTGCTCCTTAATTTACAGGACGACACCAGTTGCACCTGCCAGTGTATAAGTGCACAGGCTGTGTAGTCCTGGAAGGCGGGCCTAGAGGGCCTTATAAGGTGTGTGGACAGCCATCGACCCAACCTGGACTCAGGGGAGGAGTTTCAAGAGGAGACTTTTCCTAGCAGAGCTGGGGAAAGCTTTGGTGACTCCTCTTAATCAATGGCACATTCCAGCACATTCCCCCCACACCAGCCTCTGCCAGTCTGGTTAGGGTTAGCCAGAGCTTCGGTGATGGGAGTGAAGATCTATTCTAGCCACTTGATGAAAGCCAAAATGTAAAGATTACCATCACATGTAACCATGCCCTGTTGAAAATTGCAACAGACAAATTAAACAAATATCACATCTGAAAAAATTCCATGGAATGAAAATGGCAGATGAAAAATATAAATTATATCTGGGGAAGAAGAAACATCCTAAACAAAGGCATGAGGAGTTTAAGAAGTTTGAGGCCTGGCTACGCAGCGCTGACGGTGGCCTGACGTCAGAAAAAAGTGCTGCACAGCACAGCCACCAACTGAGGCAAATCATGCAGGTCATGAACCCCAGAATATTTTGTGTAAAATCGCTAATGGACTGCAGGCTTATACAAGATGTATTCCTGGATAAATACGTTCTTATCTCTGCAGCTTGCATCATTTCTACAACTACCGAATGCAGATGGAGAATTGCTGAGGAGATGCATAGAAATTACCACAAGAAGAATGACATCCTTCAAGAACAGAAGATGTCAGAAGACCTAAATGGCATAATCACCCCAGCCATGGTCGAAGAATACAACGGCAGTGAAGCGAAGAAGGCAGCTGATCAGCTACTGGCACAACCCACCATCGCCCAGCTGCAGCTGAATCAGTATGTCCTCATGAGAGATCACCTCATGATCTCAATTGTTTTAACAAATGCCTGTCGGGCTGGGGTGATTGCCCACATGGAGGTGAAGGACGTCCAAAAAGCTAGGGTCATTGAGGGAGCCAGACTTCTGTCAGTGGCAGACCACAAAACGGCCCAAATACTGCCAGTCAGACTGGGTGTTTTTGTCCTGGACCGGGAAGGAGCTTGATTCTAGTCAAGTTGCCAAAGCAGTGCAAACTGCCTGGCAAAAGGCAGGGCTGACCAATAAGTTCACAAGCACCCTGATGCACAAGTCTGGCGTAACAAAAATTCACGAGCAGGAGCCTGCCATGAAGAGCCAACTGGCAGATTTAATGGCTCATCGAGTGGAGACTGCGCATAAATGTTACCGGTAAGCTGACATCTCATGACTTCTGCTGTTATTGTTATAGGGCATTCACATTAGAAACTTGGATGGAGAATTGCAAGGACATGGGCATAGAAGGAAGCGCTGTGAGCTCTGTGAACCTGGAGACAACAAAACAAACCTGAGATGTTGCAAATGTGATGCTTATGTTTGCAAGGCCCACTGTCTTGAGTGCCACATGCCATTCATGTGCATAAATTCACACACACACACACCTTAATGTTGAGTTTGGTCTTTTTGGTCTATTTTTTACATTACATGTTCTTTTTGTAATACATGTTCAGTGCCTATTTGTATTTCCACTGCAGTTATTTTATGTCTACGTCTATAAATTCATGTTAAAAGAAATTAAAACAGACCGGTCAATTTTGACCGGGAACACTAAACTAAGGGGCGGGAGGTGAACACGACAGGAGGGTTTAAGGGAAAGCTATAACTTCTGTTTACTTTTGTTAGCGGTTCTATGATAGTAAACAGTAGACAGGTAGCCTACAGTAGACAGGTAGACACTGATGTAGCTCATTGTTGATTCCATTTTATTTTTCTATCTCGTATCTTAACATCAGGGAGGATGTGGACAATTGGGTAACAATTAACCAACAAATAAATACATGAATTAAGTTTAAAAATATATACTATGCTTATTACAGCAACCCAAAAGATGCCCATAGACAGGATTTGTAAAATTTGGATAATTGTGCTCTTTACAGATCAGCACTTGCCTGGAATGCCAGCGGTTCGCAAAGGTGAAGACAGAGGCTCCTGAGCTGAAGCCTATTAAACCTGAGGCTCCCTGGCACATGATCGGTAAAAATGAATCTTTCTTTGTAATAATATGAAGGTACACTTTTGAGCCTAGGTAGTACACAAATAAAGCCATAACTGTTTTTTTTGCCTTTCCTTTAACAAACTACTGAAAGGTGTTGACCTCATTGGACCTTTGAGGAGGTCCAGCAATGGCACTTACTGCCTGACAGCAACAGACTTTTTTACCAAGTGGGTAGAGGCCAGGCCCATAGTTGGCAAAGCAGCTGAGGACACTGCAGCGGTAAGATTGAAATGGACACCTATGTACTGACTTTGTTATGTATGTCTTCAGTAATGCCTTTTTATATTGACAAATAAATATGTTTTGTTACTAATTGTTAAGGCTATGATGGACATATTTTTGATCCATGGTGCCCCAGAGGTCATCCTGACAGACAGAGGATGGGAATTCTGGAACAATGTTGTTTTTTTTATTCAAAGATGTCTTTAATTATGTGTTATGCTTTTAACACAGTCCATCACAATTTCCGTTTGGTAATAACTCTTTATCTAATCTTTAATTAAGGTCAACGAGGAGATGTTCAGGATGTGCGGCATTAAGCACCGCATGTCCTCTGCCTACCACCCACAGACTAATGGTTTGTAAAACATAATTTCCATAGTGTGGTTAAATTTTGCTCATATACAACCTGTCAAGCAAAGACTTATTTTTCTTTCCCCAATTTCATGTCACAACACAGGTTTGGATGAGGGGACAAACCAGACCCTGAAGGTGGCAATTGGGAAGAGCCTTCATGGGCACCAGGAAAGGTGGGAAGAGCACTTGAAGGCAATTGTTTTTGCTAATAACACATCTATTCAATGTTCTTCCAGGTTCACCCCTTTCAGGCTCATGTATGGGCGGGAGCCAAGACTGTCCACTGAGGTATTACCAAATATCATTAGTTTTCATGCAACATGGATATGTTGTGATAATCTTCCATCCTGTTCTGTCCTGTTACGTTACATACAGGTCCTTTCTTCAACCTTGAAAACAACAACTTTACAGGACAAGTGGTATTGCGAGATGTACTCGATGACCAAGTTTACGCAAACTTCCTCCTACTATCCAGTGCCATCTCCATCATGGTCTCTCTGCATTTTGTGCCTAAGGTCTACTCACTATACCAACAGCATGCTCCATGCATTTGTAGGTAATTTCAGTGACATCAATAGAAGAGATCAAGTTGTTTATAATGTTCATAGATTTGGCAGAGGACGCTTTTTGTTTAGACATTATCTCTGCATTTCTCTATGAAAACTTCTTAGGTAAACTGAGGGGCTTTGTAAAAAATCCCACCTACCGTCTGGCCCAAATAATAAGATGACTCTCCAAAGAACCTTCATACCAACAGGAGCCTAACATGGTCCCACAGTTCAAAAAACAACATTGCAGAGGTTCTGTGCCTGTTGGAATGATCGTCCAACACCAGTATGCAGAAGTTAAATTAGGAAAATTTACAGTTAGCACAAAGTCTAGTGATGAGTTCTTTCACATTTGTGGAAATGTATGCAGCATACAAAACATTGAGTGGAATGATGAATGGATCTGTGTTTTTGTATTGGTTGTAGGCCACATATATGGCGTCAAAATAGTCTCATAAAGCACTCGCACGATAAAACATGCTTCGAGCGTATTGTATTATTTCACACGCGTAGATATTAACTGTGAGCGAGCAAATTATCTCTGCGCGCAAGAATAAATCTGTGACCAGCGCGCAAAACAACCACTGGGGGGCAGACGCTCTCGAAAAGTCACTGAGCTCTCTCGAAGTTGCCGTTCGCTCGCGCGAAATTAATTTCTACTCCCACCAGATTTCTGCTCTCGCGAATTTGTTTTCTGTTCACTCGACTCGCGCGCAAAGAGTAGGGCCTACTTAAGCACTTCTACTTGGGCAGAGGCCATTAAACGTTGTCTGGGAAGACCGAGGAAAGAGGAAAGACTGACATTTTTGAGGTAACTTGGACTTAATTCGACCATTTGCAATTAATGAAAATAGCTCCTTTAGCAGAGTTTCTTGAAAATATGTTTTTAAGAAATATGTTGTGTTGTGTAGTTAATTATTATCCACACAGACTAATGATGATTACTAATACTAATAATCTATCCCTAGATTCCCTTCGTCTTCATGCCTGTTTTCAACAACTTTCTTTTTCCTTGATTCCCTTCCTTTTGGTGAGTCACTAGCCCTAATAATATTCCCAGATACTTTTCTTAATATAACCAATTAGTCCAAATAGATTAAACCCCCTATTTTAATATAGATCCTTGTCTGCAAACCTTCACGAACCTTTCCCTCTAACTGCTTTGCGTGAGTACGATACGAGACCGACCAATATTGCTATTTCGAAACGATATTTCAGAGTATTTCTTGTCTTAATTCAATTACATTTCTCTATCTTTTGGAGAGCTCTAATCTAAGTCCAGTTGCAGACTAGCCTGATCTTCAGTCAAGGTAACTTCTGTCGGACACCTCATAAAGTTTAGGCAATGTCAAATTTTCGTTTAATTTTGTTACTGTACATATGACATTGTACACTGTTCTGACAACGAATTGTCTTGTACATTGGATTTAAGAGTGAGTAATTTTATGTAGACGTTTACGTCTACGTTTTGATGTACGCTCAAATTAGCGCAGCACCCACGTGTCTTGAAGTTATTGAATTGCTAGCTATATATAGCTATATAGGCTGCCGCATCCGTACAGGGAAATGTGACTAGGCTATATTGCGTTTTTTTTTTTTAAACTTCAGGATGTTATCGGCTGGCTATCGGCCGTCGTCTGCCACTTGCAACGCCCGCGGGCAGACGACGGCCGAGGCACAGGATAACTAAGATTGGCTTTAAGGTTAACGTTAAATTTAGAGTATATAAGAGTATATATATATATTAGAGTATATATATATATATGAGACTATATATATATTATATATATGTGTGTGTGTGCCACATAGACTGTATTGTCATCATATCATAACGTGACATATATGGTAACTATATGTACATTTTCTTTCTGTCTGTGTCAGTCTGTTACATTGTCTGTGTGGGTGTCAGCTATTTTAGTGCTCATCTTTTCTGGAAAGGCATCGGCAAGCAGCAGAAATGGAGGGCTTTGAGCGACTGCAGGCAATTTTGTCGTATTTGCTGACTGGAAAGCACCGGCCAGGGAGCAGTAGGGTTGAGATGACATCGATAGGCAAAGCTGAGAAACAATTTGTTGTTGGTGATGAAGGTAGGCTCTACTATGTGGGGCAAGGCCGACATCGTCTGGTCATCCTTAGTCCTGAGGACAGGGACAAGGTGCTCAGAGAATGCCATGACAGTGCAGCCACTGGAAGGCACTCTGGCACCCGAAGGACCAGAGACAAGGTCATCATGAATTATTATTGGTGATCTTTGCAGGATGACGTTACAAATTGGGTAGCTTCCTGCGAAAGGTGTCAGAGGCATGACGTTTTGAAGGGTGCTGCAACAAAGCTCCACCCAATTAAGGTTGAAGGTCAGTGGCAAGTGGTGGGAGTGGATATTGTTGGCTATTCTTATATCTTGACGCTGACTTGTCTCTTTTCCAAGTGGGTGATGGCTAGACCACTGAGAAGCAAGACTGCAGCAGACTGAAGTGGCTTTGAAAATCACTGAAAGCCTTCTGGCACAAGGGGGAGCTAGGAGGATCATTACGGACCAGGGCCGTGAATTTGTTAATGCGGTAAGTATTATTCTTTCAGAATATGTTCAGTGGCTTTTGTGTTTTTGATCAATGATTGTGTGTTTTTCTTCTTTTCCTCTTTCAGATCAATAGCTCCTTGCTCGAGGTTTTTGGGGTAGGCCACACTGTGACTTCTGCCTACCACCCCCAATGTAATGGGCAGGACGAGCGGACTAACCAGAATGTGAAGCAGCATCTGGCTAAGTATTGTAATGAACAGCAGAATGACTGGGATAGGTATCTCCAGCACACTGTTCATTCGATTAACACTTCGAAGCAGCGTTCTACGAAGTTTAGCCCATATTTTGTATTGTATGGTGTGCATCCTAGTAGCCGTGCTGATCCACAGCTGGGGGAATGTGAGATTGACATTAGAGAGGACACACTGAAAAGACGGGCAGAGGCTCTGGCTGAGGTTCATGCCAAGGTTGAGGAGAATATAGGCCTTGCACAGAAGAGGCAGAAGTTAGCGTTTGATCAGAAGCAAGCAAGTAAGAGTCATGTTGTCCACGAGGGGGATGAGGTCCTCATGGTGGCCAACAAGAAGTCAGTTAAGTTAGGAAACGGGATGTTGGCCCGATGGATTGGCCCTTGTAGGGTAGAGACTTTGTCTGAGAAAGGGGTAGCTACATTAGTTGACAGTAGAAGAAGTTCAGGTAGGCAACATAAGGTGAATGTTCGCCACTTAAAGCCCTATGTGTTCACGATGTCCCTTTAGAGGCCACTGTAGCAGTGGAGGCTGGTCTTGGTAAGTGTACTTATAACATGGCACATTGGTAATATGTCTTTGTATGGTAAATGAATTAAATGACGGTACATGTTTTTTTGCTCTTTCTAAACAGTTGATGTTGTAGCGCTAGAGCATGATTACTGTGAAGTTCCAAGAACAGGTATAGTGGAGAGTGGGGTATAGTGGTGGAATTAGGGTGTCAATGCAGGAAAAGCATCTGTTGCAATGATTGCATATCAAGGCAATTGAATTTTTTTTATTACTTTTTCCTAGATATTCAGCAGCCTGACGTCATTGTGAAGGAGGAGATGGTAAGTGTATTTGTGGAATTGTGTATACGTACATACACGAGAGAGAGAGAGAGAGAGAGAGCGTATGCAACAAAAACGGCAAGAACACTTCCATGGCATCTAATCTAGCTATTGCCACCTGTAATATGTGACTGCCTCGTTTCCAATGTAATGTATAGGCTCTCTCTCCCATCCACCACAAACACAACATATGTTTGGTTTGTCTGTCTTTGCATGCAGTTGTCTAGTCTGGAGGAAATGTTTCCATTGAAGCCTGATTAGAGGGCACTTCTGTGGCAGCTCCCAAAGACTGAGAAGGACAGGGTCTTTCTGAGGATGAGGGACAGCATAGCCACATTCAGGGACTTAGACTCTCTGCTGAGTACGCAGTGCAGTTGGTTGAGTGATAGCGTAAGTGAATCAGTGAAGTCGCTGAAATGATAGCTAACTGACAACAGCTGTGATCTATGACTGTTTCACTTAACATCAGTCGTGTTTTTTTCTCCCTTGCAGATTGTTAACACACGACTTGCTCAAATTACTGCAAGCCAAACATCATCTTCTCCTGTAAGTTGTATGCATATCATTAATGGACAGGTTCATTTTTGTTCTGTTAAACAATTGCACACAGTTGGTAATTTATGCTGTCTGTTTCCTTTTTCGTATGTCTTGCAGGATAGTGCAGCATATCCACAGCTTGTCAACAGATACATTCATTCTGTGGTATCGTAGGTGGATGGCACAGCAGTGCATCTGTGATGGGGACAGATATGTGAGGAACATAAGACCAAATGATGTGGTGCTGCTGCCACGTCTAGTTGGTCATGACACACCTGAGACTGGGAATCATTTCATTTTGTGGGTTGTTAACGGGACCCTCAAAACAATACAGATTTTTGATTCATTAGGAATCTATAGGACGTTGCAGGACAGAGATCGTAGCATCCTGTCATGTGCATTTCAAGATGTGTTTACTGACCTTAAGTCTCGGAACACTGAATTCCCAGTCCAGTGGCGGCAGACAGACTCCAGTAACTTTTAAGTTTTTGTCTGCACAGCAGCGGAGGCCATTGTGAGAGGTGTTGATATGGACCTGCATCAACGGGGCATTGCGTTGTTGTGACTTTGCATTGTTAAAACACTACGCCACTCCATTATTGCATTCAAATGCCATTGGACTGCAAGAAATGCTGTTTTGTTTGTGACCTTGCCAAACTGTAAAGCACTTTGAGCTGCATCTTGTATGTATGAACTGTGCTATACAAGTAAAGGTTATTATTATTATTATTATTATTATTGATATGGACAGTGACACATTGACGGCAGAGCAGCTCTAGCATCTTCGGCAGTACCATGCGGCGAAGATGTGAGCCTATGCTGCGGAAAACAAAAGTTAAGAGTTCTGTCTGTTGTTGTGCTTTTGTTTTGTGGCGTCATTTCAGGTTTTGGACGCAGGCGTTGGGCGTGCTATAATCTCCGTCCGGAGTGCCTCAATGGATCCGGGAGACGCCAGGCGTTGCTGTCTGTTGCTGCTGTTGTCGTTCCAGGTTCGGGTCGCAGGTATTGGTCGTGCTGGAATCTCCGTCCGGAGTGCTTCAATGGATCCGGGAGACGCCAGGCGTTGCTGTCTGTTGCTGCTGTTGTTGTTCCAGGTTCGGGTCGCAGGCATTGGGCGTGCTGGAATCTCCGTCTGGAGTGCCTCAATGCATCTGGGAGACGCCAGGCGTTGCTGTCTGTTGCTGTTGTTATGGTGTCAGTGTCTTTGCCCCTTGTTTTGTCGTTGCCGGTTTAGGTCAGGAAGACAAGCTGTTGTGAAGCCAGTGCCTTACCAGGAGTGTTGTCTTTGTAAGGTTAGGTTAGAGATGCAGGACAGTTTGAGTGTTGTAGACAGGCATCACTACAGGTTTCAGGTCATAGTCTCTGTATGTGAGTGAGTAAGTGTGTGTGTGTGTCTGTCTGTCTTTCAATGTGTTTGTTTGAAAAAATGTGTACAATTTTTTCTGGGACGCAGGCAGTGGACGCCCTGGAATCTCCGTCCGGAGTGCCTCAATGGATCCGGGGGACCAGACGTTGCTGTCTGTTGATGCTGTTGGTGTCTTTTCCCCTTGTGTTGTCATTGCAGGTTTAGGTCAGGAACACCAGCTGTTGTGAAGCTGCTGTGTGGTGGCTGGTGCTTTGCCATGTTGTCTGTCTTTGCAAGGTGAAGTTAGGGATGCAGGACATTTTAGGGATGCAGGACATTTAAGTGTTGTTGTAGGCATCACTATAGGTTTGGGGCCATAAGGTGTGTGTGTGTGTGTGTGTGTGTGTGTCTGTCTGTGTCTTTCTGTCTGTCCGTCCGTCCGTCTGTCTGTCTGCCTGTTTGAAAAAATGGGTAAATTGTCACCGTAGGCTGAATCTGCAGTGCCTCTAGCACTATCAGACTGCCACAGTGCCAGATTAAACAACTTGTCTTAATATGGGCAATTAGTCTTGATAACAATTTGCCCCTTTAAGAGCAAGTGACAAAGATGAATGTGATGGCTACATTTATTTAGGTAAGTGATTCCATGATCCCATCAATAGCATGTGTAGCAGCCTTATTGTGCAGACAGGAAGATATTCTTGCACACACATAATGTTAACTGATCTCTGGTCAGTTCATGATCTTGTTATAGGTTAATCAAGACAGTCTATTGTTCCATTAGGTGGGTGTCCCAATAAAATGTGCACACTTGAAATTATTGTGAAGTAGGTGCTTATCAAAATTCATGTAGCCTAATTTTCAAAGTGTACTATAATATAGACCTTAATTTAAAAACATAGAAATTGATTGTAAATTCTATTGAACTTTGAGCCCTGCATGTCATTTCAACCCAACAAACAAAATTGTGACCACTGGAGTTAAATGCTTGAAAAGGTAAAATGACTGGTTGTAAATATCACAGCCATGGGACTGTTACCATGCTGTCATTACATTCTGGTGTTCAATGCATGACTTCTTACTGTTTATAATAATGTTTCTTACATTGTTTATACACGTGTAATGACAATAAAGTTGAATCAGATCTAAAATATGCTGTCAGTGTTGCCTAGTCTTCATTTTTTGAATAAAATGGGTTTACTGAATAGGAGATTGAAGATGCAGAAGTCACAGATGGGTTAGATATTGGATACTTTAATAACTTAAATTCGTCTAATGTCATTTCCGTCAGTCTTCCTGTTAACCGGCAGTTCAATCTAAGCGGTACCACAAATGTTCTAAGACGACCAGATATGCCACTCCCTATTAAGGCCCATTGTAACGGCTTTTTGGCCGCAGTTCCATCAGAATTCCACTGGGGGCGTCGGCGGAGACCAAAATGAATGGGGCCCAATGGAGCTAGATGCTAAAAATCACCATTTTCAGCCAAGTCTCTTCAAGTGCGCTCAGATTTGAATGTAGTTTCTTTGAGCAAAAATGGGGTTTCAATAAAAAATCCACTGGACGAGTGCCCTTTGATTTCTTACAGGTCTGCCTCTTGTTGTCTACAACGCGCTAGCATTATGCTAATGTATGAGCTATGTATGACGTCATCGACACTTTAAGTAGCTTTTTAAAGAGAATGTATGACTGTAAAAATCTACAACTCAGTCAGGAGCATTTTATAGACATTCTCTTTGAAAAACAATATTCAAATTAGTAGACAAAAATTTATATCTCGAGATAAGGGCAGGTAAAAGGGTATTGCTCCATAGGACTCCATTCATTCTGGTCTCCAGAATGTGACCGCCCCCGCGTGGTTGACGATGGAACTGCAAACAAAATCACGTGTTGTGAAACCGTTAATGCACCAGAGTGGCATATCTGGTCGTCTTAGAACATTTGTGGCGGTACCCACAGGTACCTATGTCTTGGGGGTGAAGGAGGACTTTGTACATCACCCTCAAATTCGATTTAACCATCCTCATGTGTTCCTTAGGGGCAATGTCCTTCTGTTTTTAGATAATCTTGCTGTAGTAATGGCAACACATCAAAAAGGAATTCTTTTCAGCACATTAGCTGAGCAGTATTTTATGTGGATAGTTGATTTCAAGGCATACAGCAGTATTGTGCATGCATTTAATAAATTGCTTTAATATTTTAATGAAGCTGACACTTCTCTCTTACTCAACAAATGCATCCGTCCACCGCATTAATGCTCGGGAAAGTATGTTATGAGAATTCTGCCAAGCTACATAATAAAAGATGCTAAGATAATGGAAGGCTATCTTCTTTTGTAATAGCTAGCTACACAAATCAGACGACATACGATAATTTTTTAAATGAGTATATTTTTACCATCATCATACCTACACTCACGCTAACTTAAGTGGAGGGCTAATATTGTACTTTGGGACTTGATTCTTCCTCTGGGGGAAGAGGGAGCAAACATGTACATACAAGACCACCGTTTAGCTTAGGTCAGCCATCTTTCGTTCGGCTTCACTTGCATCTAATGGTAAAGATCCAGATGAGCAATTTTTTAATCCAATCACACATCTACACCAAAAGACGCGCGATTTTTTAATCCAATCACATTCATCTGTCTACACTGAACTTGAAACGCCATTTTACAGTTATGGAGTTGCCCACGATTTGGATCGTAGGTTCGTCGCTGGTGTACTGGCTTGAGCAGCACGCCAGGACGCTTGGCATCCCTGACCTGGATCTTGCCTGCAAGGTGGAGTGGTTTGGTCGGAGGGGTATGAGGTGGGACCAGCTTCTTCCCTTGCTGGAGCAGGAGAAAGGGCGACGGGAGGCACCACAGATCCTCCTCATTCACTTTGGGTCAAATGACCTGGGCTACAGGAAGGGGACAGACCTCATCGGAGGGACCTTGCGCTGGTGATGGGCTTGTTCCCCCTCGCCCATGTCGTTTACTCCAACATGTGTCCTCGACAGGCACATGGGTGGATGCGGGGAACCTGTGGCGCGGCCAGGGGACTTAACAGGACCCGTAGAAATGTAAATAAGGTGGTGGACTCCTACCTTGAGGATCACGGCATGAGCTACGTGAGGCACGGCCTTCGGAGCTTTATGCCCGTGTTCCGAAGGGATGGTGTTCACCTCAACCACCTGGGTAACACCATGTTCATGAAAAACATAATTGGCCATCTCCAAAGTCTCATTTGACCCCCACCCCACATGAACACAACGGCCCTTTTAAGGGCCACCATAATGACAAATGAACAGTGTGTACGTGCGTGCTAACCCTGTAGCTCGCTAGCTAGCCTTCCCCGTTTTAACTATTTGTGGGTCACGCCTTTTTGTTCATATGTGGCTTTCTGTTTTTTTAATGATTAATAATGATATTTACACAAACATAAGAATGCTGTTTTAGGGTAATGCATTATTTGCCATTACTGGTTTGCAGTTTCGTTTGACCTTGAGCAATGCTATATCTAAGTCCGTATGGGCAGTGGCGAAAGAAAAAAAAAAAAACAGGTAGGCCTAATCGAAGTGTCTGTTCATCAAAGCAGCTTTGTTGTTTTATAATAAAATTAGTAGATATGTTGTCGTGCGGAAGAGGACTAGATTAGCTACACAATAAGCAAATTAACTTAAGATGCAGCACATAGTCTAGCTGCAATCTGTTTCTTGGGTAACACCGCAAGCAAGGTCACCAGCTACTGCTAACGTCGCTTAACATAACAGGGGAGACCAACATCATGACATTCCATTTATCATTACATGCTGACGTTAAATTGCACACAAGAGTACATGTAGAGGTCGCAAGAACTTTTATTACCACTATACATATGACGTATACATACATGTACAGTGAGATTTAATGAACTCCTCCAGTGTAGATATGTATGAAGAATATTAACAACATAAAGTAAATAGTATGCATTAATTATACAGAGTTACAGCGATGGGTGAGATATCAGGCAAAACAATTATTTTATGCATAAACGCATATCATTGAGACTATTCAAAACATGAATGCATCCCAAATGCACACGTGCATTCAACCACGTACAATTTCAGATATCAAGAAATGCAAATTTCGCAAAGCACGTGAAGCATCACCCCATTTCTACATGGATAGCGGGTCTACGAAGCTTAGTTGAAAAAACAAATGTTTACATGATATCCGTTTCGCCGACACGTTTGTTGGAAACCCGTGAAACATCACCAAGTTCAGCTATGGAAGCAGTGGATGCAATCTATTTCACTGTACCATGCTTTCACGTAAATGGTAAATACAAAATTATTATAAAACGCATAAACAATCTACCATTGTACTTTACACAATATTCACAAACATCGACAGCAACTGTAACTAATGAACTACAACAGAATATTCAAAAATATCTCGAGAAGAGCATTGGTATGGCCATTGCTATTTGTGAACACTTCATAATTTAGCTTTAAAAATAGACATGTGGTGGATTAGTGGAATAAGAGGTATACTTTTAAAGGTCATATGATAAGTAAATGAGAAGAAATGACATACACATTAGGATATGTAACCAAAGTGACGCTGTGACATGAATATAGCCTGAAGCTTTATCTGAAAACGTGTCCTTTCTGGATTTTACCTTGAAGCTGCAGATTGTTTCCCCAAAGAAGCATTCCTCTGTCGTGTAATAGATAATCTGGTTCAAACACACTCCCTATTCATACACTTCCTGCCTTTTTTTGGTTAGGATTTTGGTTGAGATTTTTTCTTTCCTTCTTTATTTTCATCGGTATTGCTAGCATCGTTGCTCATCCGAACATGCTTTCCTGTGTGACATACAAATGTTCCAATAGAACTGAGTGCAAGATCGCCTTTTTCAGATAAGCTAAATCCTCGGTTTTTAATCATAACTTTACTAGGTAAACGTATGGTTTTCTTAATCACCATTGCGGGCTGCGAATTCGTTAATGGCCATATGAGGACAAACCTAGTTGTGTTCGCTGCATCAACTAGCGGCTAAATAAACGAAAATGCCTCATGAGGTAGGCTATATACTAGCATAGCTACATAGCCTATGTCTTGATGTCCTTAACCTACGAGTTGGCAATGACTAGGAAATAACCTCTAATGATTCAGTGCTGAACAGTTTTTGCAATATAATCTTGTCTTCGATGGAGTGAAAAAAAGTAAAGAAATTAATTACATCTCCTGGGCAGAATGTGACTGTCATTCCACCATGTGCCCATAGCCAAGGTCATTGATTATCTTGTCTTATTCTGGCAGAACTTTAATATATAGCCTACAAACTATGAAATATGCATAAATTCCTTGTGCCATGTAATATGATTACGCCGGTAATGTGAAATAATCGTGGTAGTATTTTCATAAGATCCAATGCAGTGGACTTGTACATTTCTTGGGTGAGGAACGACAGCTGAATTAAAACATGTAAACAATACATGATTTTGTGCATGATACTGCCCTTCTTTGGCGTATGCATGAAAGTAAATTGTGCACAGACAATACATCTCAAACAAGTTGATGTACTGAAGAAAAAAATATTTTCGACGAGTTGCCTTTGTGCATAGCAAAGTTCATACCTAAGCAGTAAAATCTGCTTTACAGCAGTATAAGTGAGCATAATTTCATCAGACCAAATAAAGTTGTCATTCGGCGAGGAGCCTTTTAGTAGGCTACTTGCTCTTTTTAAAATACTAGCATGGGTCACTGCCAGCTGCACGTGCAAATGTGCACGTGCAAATGTACACGTGTACGTGAATTACAAAGAGACATGCCGCCATAGTTGTGATGTTGTCCCCGCCCCACCTCCACCACCAAACTAAAAGTATGTCAAGTACGAGTGTGAAAAATGTGGACCAATGTGTATGACATCTGAATAAATCTACAGCACCTGTATGTGAAATAGTTGTTGTATGCTTGCAACAGTTCTTATTCACAGTCTTACAATCCTGTTTTTTTTATAAGTGGCAACAGTGAAATGAGGAGCCACCAGCCAATATATCTACAGCCCACCCCTCACAACTAGGCACCCATGTTTCTGCAGGGTGACTGCATGTGATGCCTATGAAATGCTTTGAAAGGTATTATAACCATTACAACCATTTTAAAATATATGACTTAAGAAATTAAAGCAACCATGTTCCCTGTTGAGATAATGGCGTCGTTTTCAATGGGGACCTGATGAAGCCAGATTTTCGATTTTTCAATTTGGTCACCAGGCTACTGCGCAAACTCGACATCCAGCCTGGTGAGGTTGGCCAACAAACCCAAATACAATACACTGCCTAGTACTGTAGATGCTCATTCACAAATGAGACGACATACCATCATTTTCTTTCGATGTAAGTAAAGCTACACACTAGCCCCGATGCACATGTTAACTAGCTAGCTCCCTCGACATGCTAACTTGTAAGATTGCCTGGAATCAAAGTTAGTAGAGGAAGAATGAAGTCCCGAAGTACAATATTAGCCCTCCACTTAAGTTATTGTGATTGTACTTATGATGATGGTAAAAAGAATTATATTAATTAAGAAAATGTGTCTTCCACTAGTTGGCCAACGTAACCAGGCCTCGGTCTCGAATTTGACAAATCGAAAATCTGGCTTCATCCGGTCCCCATTACCCATATATTGTAATATCCAGAAAAAGAGCATTTTCACCCAGTGCATCCTCACCCTATGTCAGATTTCAAGAGAAACAGGAAGCAAACTCAATCAATATCACAAATAACCTTCTGCCCAGCTACTTTTGCTTTAGTCACAGGTAGCTCCTGGCACCAACTAGCACCTGGATGCAACAGTCTGAATGCCAAGGGGGCAGGACCAGACACAGAAGTTGAATCGCACATGGGGCGAAAGTAGCCTTTAGCATTCCATAGACTTCCATTCATTTTAGCTTCACTTTGACATTAAATAAATTTTCATAGGTACATCGCCAATCAGAGAAACCACTGCTTTGCCTCGATCGGAAATCTGTCATGTCATTGTCTTGTAGGAAGTTTTTTCTGAAATTATGCTAAAAAATAGTAACTTTCTGTTGCACAGAAAAAAAATACTAGCATGCATGGGTCACTCTGAGTTGCATATGCATGCTGCACGTGGAAATGTACACGTGTACGTGAATTACAAAGACATGCCACAGTTGCGATGTTCTCCCCGCCCCACCTCCACCACCAACTAGCTAGCTCCCTCGACATGCTAACTTGTAAGATTTCCTGGAACCAAAGTTAGTAGAGGAAGAATCAAGTCCCGAAGTACAATATTAGCCCTCCACCTAAGTTAACGTGATTGTACTTATTATGATGGTAAAAATGTATTTATTAAGAAAAAATGTCGTATGTCGTCTGATTTGTGAATGAGCATCTACTAGTCAGTTTATTGTATCGTTGGCCAACATCACCAGGATGGGTCTCGAGTTTGCGCAGTAGCCTGTTGACCAATTTTCTATTCTATTCTATTTTCTATTCATTTTAGCGGCACTTTGACATGAAATAACTTTACATAGGACGCATGTCATACCTTGATGTTGGCATTGTTGGACACCAGAAAAACCACTGCAAAACATATTTGCCTCTATCGGAAATCTGTCATGTCATTGTCTTGTAAGAAAAGTTTTCCTGAAATTGCTAAAAATTATGTCACAAACTAAGCAACGGCTAGTAACTTTGTCGCACAGGGGAAAATTTACCGTACTGTTTGAATAACAAGACGTAGCCATACTCATGCCTGTGTAGTTTTCTGTTCATGTCGGGGTAACATTTCCCACAAAGGTAGCATTGAGATTGTATTTTTTTTGTAAGAGGGGTCGTTGTCTTGTTATGGATCTTTGCCATTCGATGCCAGTGAAGCCCAACGAAAGACGGCTAACCTAAGCTAAACGCCAGCCTTGTATGTACATGTTAACTAGCTAGCTCCCTCGACATGCTAACTTAAGCATAAGATTGCCTGGAACCAAAGTTAGGAGAGAAAGAATCAAGTCCCAAAGTACAATGTTAGCCCTCCACTTACGTTAACATGATTGTACTTATGATGGTAAAATATATTTATTAAGAAAATGATCGTATGTCGTCTGATTTGTGAATGAGCATCTACTAAGCCGCGTACGAGTAAGAAATCGGTCTGTCTACATTTGTCTGACTTAAGTGTGAGTGTGATTTATATACAGTGTAAGAAATGAACAAGTATTTTTGCTGAGGAAATGCTAACAAATTGGTCACTGTTTATCTTACGACTTCGCATGCAACTTCCGCGATGGGACTGAGCTTCAGCAGGCAGCCAAGTGACAGTCTATGTATCAAAAACGCCAGCCAATCAAAACTGGATTCAGAGGTTCACCAATCAACATGGGGACTGCTTGAAGTCCGGACCAACAAAACTCCGCCCACCATTCCATTCACCCCCAGAGACGCTCTGCGTCCGGGGGCGGGAGAAAAAAATGGCATTTCTCCAATGACCATCCAGTTTCCATGCATAGAAAATTAGGGGTCCGTGCTGGCCCATTGAAGTGCATTGACGCTGGACGTCTATAAGGAAATGCGTTGGCCATAGGCCATGAGAACAAAGTGGAATGCTAAGTTAACAACACCAACTCAGTTATTTGTGACAATGGGCCTATTATTAACAAACTGGTGTTTGAAATGGACATGTTTTAAGGCATTTTGTAAACATTTGACCATTACATTTTTTTTACATTTTAGGGGAAGCAGAGCTTCCCTTGCAGTCTTAGAGAAATCTCCTCTGCCCTTTTTAATTCATTAAAGCAATACTCCGGAGTGAATCAGACCGAAGCCCTGTTGTTTGAGGCTGCCGAGTGCTGTCAATAGGTATCAGAACGTCAGCAGCAGATACAACGTAGACCGATTTCGAGAAATAGCCGCTAGCAATAGGCGAATTGTGATTTTTGAAACAAATGATACTGAAAATATTTTAAACAGCCTTCTCTGTTATTTAAGACCATTTTGTGACCATGTCGCAAATGTATAGAAACTTCAGTCTAATGTATTACATTGATCTTTTGAATGTGCACCATTATTGTTTATTAAATCATCTTAAAAATGATTTCAGTAGCCATCATGTTTATTTTAATTAATATAAAAGGAATATTTAATGCAAACAAAATTTATTTAAGTCTCATCTGAGTCACATGGCATAAACTGCAGGAAGATGTGTCCAGCTTCTCCTGCTGAGCTTTTTTGCCCCTCCCATTTGACCCGGCAGATCTCGCCAGCCAGACAGGCTCAGCAAAGGTCAAGTCGAATACGCCTATTAAGTGATTAGGGCATGTAGCAAAAGACATGCCCTAATCACTTAGCGGTAGCAGCTAGTTCTCAAAATCAGACAACGGAGAATCCCTTTAATAGCAGTATTTCATTTATCAGGAGTTTGCTGAGAGATATGTGTGGTGTGATGCCTACATATTTGTTGCTGCTGACAATTTCCTGCAATGGATTAGCCAATTAAAGGACCTATTATATATTTTGGTTGTGTGTGTGTGTGTATTTAGTGAAAGTGACGTCTCAGGCTGTTTGGTGAGAGTATTTTTCAGTTCCATCTGTGTCATTTGATTTCAGATGGCTCCATGTCCGATTTGCGGTAAAGTGCTGTCTTCCATCTCTGCACACCTCACCAAGGTGCATAAAGTAAAAAACGCACAGGAGAAAAATATACTGATTCAGCTGGCACACCAGAAAGTCTCAATCCTGACATCTCCTTGTCCTATTCCTGGATGTGGATATGAGAAGTCTCGCCTCGACCGCCACATGTCCAGCAGTCACCAACATCTGTCTGAGCAAGACAAAGAGCGATATCGCCAGATTGCCCGGAAGGAAAAGGCTATCACTCTCCTCAGACAGTTGAGGGAAAACCATCCAGCTGTTCCCATGGCCACAACATTGGATTTGGCTGCAGATGACGAGTGAGTGACCCTTAGGAGCACCTTAAAGGGATACACCACCTAATTTCAGGAAATTGCTTATCTGTAGTCAACCCCTAGTTGAACATGAAAACACTTACCATTTTTTCTCTATGTGTCTGCAATGCCTAGTTTGACAGTGTAAGCTTATTTAACATACCAATGCAAGTCTATGGTACCAAACAAAACATCATCAAATTTATTTACAAAGCACTTTAAAAATTACCTAAAATTCACCAAAGTGCAAAAATGATATTTGATTCCGTCAAGTGGACACTTTCAGCTTGATGCTAATGATACCATGTACTTCCAGTGATTGTGCTAAGCTATGCTAATAATGTGAATCTAAGTACTGAACACACTGAGAAGAAAATGATATGCGTTTTCTTGAATAATACTTGGGCACAATGCAAATACATAAATATCAAAAATCGGTGGTGTGTTCCTTTAATGTAAGTTGCTCTTTATTCCTGATTTTCATGTAATGTGTGTTTGTTTTTTGCATGACAGACCTTCGACACCAGATACGGGCAAGTACTGGAGTCAGCGCAACATGATGTCCTTGACATCTGTCTAAGATTGAAAATGAGGGAGAAGTTGGAAGAGAGCCGTCTGATAGTGTTGCGGTATTTTTGTGAGGCGATACTGCTGAAAAAGCATCACCTCACCGAGAACGCTCTTCTGAACTTTAAGGTCTGTTTTCTTGCTGTACAACCCTCTGTCCTCAACTCCATATCTATTCAACATGTTATCATCATCATCATCACCATTCTTTATTCAGGGAAACTTGACTGAGCTTTCAGCTCTTTTACAGCAATGCCCTGATACGAACAATCATAACAATCAAAAAGGCTAGACAAAATAACAGTAAAATAAACTTATCAAAAACAAAAAGAAACTTACTAAAAATAAACTTACAAAAAAAAAACCAGAAACTTATCAAAAAGTATATAATAATAGATATTTACAGAAAGTACAACCATAGTAATAATTCAAAGAAAGGGGATTATTTAAAGCAAGAACACTGTACAATGGGCATACACTTATCATCAATTAGAGCCTTGAATCTGTCTACTGACACAAGTTGTTCGAATTTTATTTGTTCTTGTAGTTTACATGTAAAACAGTATGTAAAACAGTGTGGGCTAATGCAGACAGTTTTCAACAATGCAGGCAGAACACTGGGTTGACCGTAAGCTATCCGATGGGAACGTGGTCCTTGACCACTTCAACATCAGCCTGACCCCCCAACAGGGAGGGGTATGATTTGCTAAGCTTTCAGTCATGTTGTAGCTTGACAAAGACAGCCAAGTAATAATGTCTCTCTTTTTTCTTTCCCTATATTAGTGGCTACACAGGAAATTTGCCTGAGTAAAATTTACTCAAATTGAAGAAAATGTTACTCTGCCATAGATAACATTTGGTCCCTCTCTAAAACGAGTAAAAGTTACTCTTTTGATAGAGCATTTTTTCTAGAGTCAATTCTCTTCCATTTAGAGTAAATATTTTACTCTGTGTGGTGCCGTCAGACTCAAATTAGAGTGCTTTGAAATTTACTCTTCGTACAATATACTCAGTTCGGAGTAATACTTGACTCTATTATGAGTTTTAATTTGCAATTTTTAACTCAACATACAGAGATGTTTATGATCAGTTAAAGAGTAAAAACTAACTCTCTCCAGAGTAATTAAGAAAAAATCAACAAAATGTATACCCATGTATTTGTTTATTGCTCATTTCATATATTGTCACAATTGTGTTGCAACATTAATAAAAAATAGAAAATAAAACAGTAATAGAAAAATAAATGGATCCATCCATTTATCATTCATAATGAACAAATATACATGTATAAATGAAAAATAAACACAATGCAATTAAATAAAATAAAGAGTGAAAACATTCCATAAATCACAGTTACATAAAAGAATGAGGCACAATAAACAAATTGTCATCAGCACCATATGACGTCAGTACATCAAAATTCTTGTACATTAGAGTCTTAATGTCCAACACAAAAAGTGTGTCAGTGGTATGGGAAACCTTGTATGCATGGGTATGTTCATCTAAACAATGTCATAGACGGTCGTTTGCAAAAAAGTGTACACATTTGTGAGCTCATGGCAGTAAGTGGTACCAAAAACATAATGAGCTTTAAAAAGCTCATCAACTGCAGCAAGTGAATTGGAAGACTTGCATGGCAAGGCCTGTTTGTCAACAACAATGAAGTAAGACTGGATCCTACTTTTCTTTGGTCCAACTGCAAGTAGATACGGCTGGACACACTGTGTGATGCCTTCCAAATGGCCCTCTATGCTGACAACATTCTGTGAAAAGAAACAAACAAGAGGTCTAATGTTAAGAGGCAACCTGTATAAGGAGGGTTTACACATTTCTTTTTAAACAGTTATGCTATTCTTTTATTTGTGTCCTGTCAAAAGAAGAATTTTCTTAGCAGTTTTAAACAAATCATCAGTTTTTACACTTAAGAAGCCTGACTGAAACTTTACCTTGAGGAATTTCACCAGGTAGTCACAGGCTTGCCGAGCTGAAATCTTCCCAGGTCTTTTGCGCCCTTGAGTCGAGGGTGGTAGAAGGTGGACCAGCAAGAGAATGGAGGACATGTCACTGTCCCAGCCTGGATTGTACAAGACAGAAAATATGTACCGGTACATATATTACAAATGAAGTACTCCAAGACCCCAGTGACCGGCTTTGTCAAAATTGCAGGTAGGGAATAACAGTAAAGAGGAGAGGAATAAAAGTAACAGGGTGGTGTGGGGTGGCGGGGTTTATCCATTCCACACCAACACATTGACTTCAAGTTTCTTGTTTGGTAATGATTTTTCTTGGTTATTTTTCTGCAGTAATTATTGTTACCTTCTTCAACTTCAGTAGCAACAGCATTCTGGATAAGGTCTTGGAGCTCCCCAGTCTGTGTCAGGCCACGGCTCTGTGCAATGACTTTTGGTTTGATGTTGGTGGACCACTTCTCCATCAGTTTTGCAGAGGTTGTGTCACCAAAGAGAAGTGTAAAATCCTGCCCAATCTGCAAAACAGAAAGTGGATAAACCAGCGATGTATAAAATGCTGCCAAAGTACTGCTTTGGAATTCAAGTTTTTAGGAATACTATAAGACTAACCAGGCCTGGTATGTCTATAAATCTCGGAAAAATGGTTAGAACATCAGTTGACTTGTCAGTGTCACGGAGAATCTTCTGGCGATAGACTAGGGTTAACCTCATCTTTTCCTTTATCACCGATTCATCAGCTGTGTGCCTCATCAAAGCAATAGCTTCCTCACACTGGCGTTCATCGCTCAACCAATTGCCTTCTTTGTAAGGATCTCTATCCACAGATGGCCCGCCTGTAATACCAAAAAAAAAGAAACTTTAAGAAGCTTTGTTACCATTTACCCCAGACATCAATGTATTCACAAAACAATAAAAGGATTGGAATAAACCAACGTTTAAACCACAATAACCTTCTTTTGGTGGTCGTATTAGCTATGACAGAGAATAATCAAAATGTAACCATGAATTGTGTCTCTGATAAACATGGAGGTTTATGTTCACTGTCATATTGTCATACTGTCACTGCTTCATTTCAGTCTATAAAGAGTATTTGGGAATTTATATAAAAGGAATGAAAAAAATACATGTTATATAACAATGTTTAAATCAAGGTGGCAGTGCAAACTGATAATTAGCTATTAATAACGATAATTTTAAAAAGTCACCAAGTCACCTGCTTGCGATTGTCGTGAGCGCTTAACTCGTCCCTCTGATGCTTCTTTCTGCAGCGTTTTAATCCTCCATGCCAAATAGCCACTTCCATCTTCACCATTGTAAAAATGTTCCTATGACAAACATAAACAGATAAAGAGTAGTTAGAGTATGCTTTGCAAGAGCAAAGTAATTACAAATGCATTAATAATTACACTTCATTAAATCAAGGTTTATAAAACCAAATTCTTAAAAAAATGACAAAGAAAAGCCAATTACATAGCCAAGCTTGCTCCTGGGGTCAGCCAAATAGGGGAAGAGGGAGATGATACCCAGCGCGTAGTCTTCCTTCAAACGCCGAGGGGGGCTCGTTCTACAAACACACATACATGCATACTAGAACCCACAGCATAATAACCAACAGTTTACAATTACTGTACTCTCTTTCTCTCCGTCTTTGAGTATAACAAAAAGCATGCTGTAAAACATGCATCATAATCATCATTATTATTACTTAAAAACCTACCCATGTTCCTTTGTCATATGAGCGACCAATATCTTCACCATGTCACGCCTTCTGCTATCTGACAGGCACTTTGTTCGAGCATATTCATTCATGATCTTGTCCCCTCCTGGGCTTCCTTTTAAGATGTCTTCGATCATCTATTCATAATGTTCAACATTAAAACAGATATGAGAAACCGACAAATGACTTTAAAATGCACTTGTACATCCAAAACAAAATTGATTAATCTTACTTGGGCAAGACGACGTTCCTCTGCTCGTTTTAGTTCTCTTGGACTCCTGGTCAATATCACTGTGTCATCAGAGCCGGAACTATCCTCAGCATCAACAAGGGAGCCCGAGTTAAAAGAATCTGTGATACAGAATAAAATCATTGTAATCTTCCTTTATATCATTCCAGTATCAACAGGAGGAGACACAAACGATGGTGTTGGAGTTAAGTGTAAAACTAAGTTGCATTTACCTTCAGAGGTTGTCTCTGGGATAAAAATGTCCAGGACAGGTACATTTGGTTGTTTCATCAAATATTCAAAATCTTCCTGATCAACCTCGGTCCTTGACCCATCAAAGACTTTAATATCCATTGTTGGAAGGTCAACGTTCCTGGCAACTTCGGAGGACAAACAATTGTAAACATGATGTAAACATAAGACATTACAAGTGTATATTTCATAAAAGGTAATGCTTTAAGCCCTCACCACATTCCAAAAATGATTCAAATGTACATGTTGGAGAAAACACATATTTTTTCTGGTCTTTGTATTTCACTCTGACAATGTTGCTGTTTTCCATCCTGTAAGAAAACACACACACACACACAGTGTTCAACAATCATTCAGCTTCAGACACCCTCGCATAGGCGACCCAGTCATGGTTGATCATACCCGGCTTGTGTTTTACAATGACTATCGCCGGTCTATCTCCATCGGAACAAGCGCAAAGGGCAGCAAAAGGCTTTGCAATACGACCACGTTCACTTCACTCTATTCAGAGTCAAGTACACGTGCCTTATATACAGTCGATGGACGTGCCCATTGACCAGCGACGCGCGGAAAAAAGAGCTCATTGCTTCTGCAACGGCCTTTAAACATAACTTAAAAAAAAAAAAAAACAATTGACAACAATAAATGCATGACAGCAAAACTGCAGTATTGTGATTTTCATCCATATTGTCTGTGGTTTTCCCCATCTAGCCTTTTACCACAACGTACCATTTTACTCTAATTAGAGTTACATACATGTGGTGTCCACATTTGGTAACACTAACCTTACCTAGCTCACAACCATTTTTCACATGTATATCGAATTCCACAACTTGGTCTAAATACATACAGTTACCTTACCAAATACATTTGTCACAATAACGAGCGGATCATTTTGAGGGCGAATGGTGGAGCAAGGTTACTGCTAGCTATAAGATGTTAGCTGCATTGGCTGCAACGTTGTAACGCGTTTCAAAATAAACAACAGGGGAAAGTGGTAAGTGGAAAGGGCATGGGTATGGCCTAAATGCTAAACACATTAACTATTCAAATCGAAAGATTATAAACTATATCACTTACTTAAAATCCACGGAATCCCTTCAGAGCTGTGACTTCGTGACTTCAGCAGCAGTGGCAGTAGAAAACAATTACTCTGTAAATTTGCTCTCACTCTTACTCAAAGTTTTGCTCTTACAACTCGATTTAGAGATAAATATACTCTTTTAGAGGAAAATAATTGTCACTCTGGAAAAATTACTCAGCTATTTTTCCTGTGTAGACTGGTACTTCACCCGCGTCAGAGCACAGCACATTAAAAACTCCACTGCTGACGTGCATGACAATGGCATGTTCTTTGTCAACCAATGGGGAGCCCCTGTAACAATTTTCCGGATTGATATGAAGCGACTATGGGCAATGTAAGTCCATGACGTACTTTGGGTATACATAAACAATAACAGTGTAATGTCACTTCTACAATGTCTTTGCTGTGTTACAATATTACACAGGTTTTCGGAAAGTCATTCCAGACAGGAGGCAGAACAAGCTGTAGGAATGGACTCGTCACCGGTGCCCTCGGATAGCCAGTCATGGTAATATTAAATTCCTCTGAGGTCATCTTAAACAACACGTTTTATGCATGAATGGCCTTTTTTCTTAAACATTTCCCCATCTCTCAGTTCTGCCGCAGCTGAAGGAGTGGAGCAACAGCCCTCCTGCACGCAGGATGTCGGACAAACACTGGCAAATCCACAACCTCCAAAGACCAACCAGTCCTCCTCATCCTCAACGGATAGAGAGACAGACACCGAAGAGCAATCTGGTGCCACTGGGTAAGTCGTTCACACCCTCACAGACAGACCCAAAATCTAATCTTTGCCACTGCCAATTGTCCTTCCATATGTAATAGCCCTCCGCTTACCTGGCCAGACACTTTAACAAGGATACAAGCTTCTCCTGAGTCTCTCAGTTCTGGCCCTGTGACTACATAGGCGTCTTCTTGATCTCAGTGGCTTAAAAAGTCCATTGTTTGGATGAGAAGAGTCCTTCATAATCTTTTTGGCCCTTAGAAGTACTCTTCTGGGATAGATGTCTTGCAGGGCAGGGAGCCGAGTTCTTATTGTGCGTTCAGCTGAACGTACTACTCTCTGCAAAGTACTGCAATCTCTGACTGTGGAGTTCCCATACCAGGTGATTTTGTTTTGTTGCAGTTTTGCTGTCCATCAGAGTAAGTGCTTGTCCTTGTGCTTGAAATGTGCTTCTTTCAACCCTTCCAGAAGAAGCAAACGCAAGCTGAAATCCGCCTGGAGTAGTTTTCTGGATAAATTCCCAGTGAAAGTCCACCTAACTGCACCCACGCTACAAGAAATAGTTGATGCTGGTTTCAGTGAATCTGGCAGACGTTACTGGTACCGAAAGTGGAGGCAGGCTCAACGGGAGCAGCGTATCCAATATATTTTGGGTAATGACTTTATCTTTCACCAGCACACAGCATGACTTTAACCATGGAACTGGCTTACAGTGCCTTGCAAAAGTATTCATACCCCTTGAACTTTCCCCACATTTTGTCACGTTCTGACCACAAACATAAATATATTTTATTGGCATTTTAGATGAAAGATCAACACAAAGCGACACACAATTGTGAAGTAGAAGGAAAATTATACATATTTATGTTTGTGGTCAGAACGTGACAAAATGTGGGAAAGTTCAAGGGGTATGAATACTTTTGCAAGGCACTGTATGCAGAATTTATTTTTCTCTCTGTCACTTATTTACACTTATACCTCCTCCCAGATAATACCGGTTTCAGAAGCCCGCCTACAGAAAGCAGGGTAGCTAGTTTGCTCCGTGCTGAAGACTGGCCCAGCAACTGTCCACGTGCCATTGACGTGGTCCAGTCTTGGATGCCTAAAAAGGACCACACTGGGAGTCCAGCAATACTCCCAACGTATAGAGAAACAGTCATGGAAAGGCCTTTGCCTAAAGGACTTTGGGCCACCAAAGAACAAAGGTGAGATTATTTCGGTTATGTCAAATTCTAACCTCTCAAAAGGTCATTGTTCTCCTAACATTTTTTTTCTTCTAAATTGTCTTTGAAGGTGTTATTGCATCAATGCCTTTTTGAAAGGAGAGGTGGTCTGCGACTACCACGGGGAGTGCATAACCCAACAAGAGGGAAACCAAAGAATGCAAGAGCTCTCTCATAAGCCGTGCTACATATTTTTCTTTGAGGGATTTGGTGCAAAACTCTGCATAGCTTCTCAAAAGTCCCCTTGTGACTGTCACCCAGACCAGGACACATATGGTCGACGGCTGAATCATTCAAGAAGCAATCCGAATGTTAAGCCAAGAGTCTTTAGACTTCCACTCCCAGGGGGAACAAGATGTCATCCACTTTTCCTTGCTGTAAAGGACTGTTACGTGCCCAAATCGCCACTCAGGACGTCATAACATAAGGTCACAGAGATCGGTAATGCGAATGAACTGATGAATTTATTACAAAAAGATTAATTTAACAGAGGATATGACGGATACCAAAAGACAAAGAAAAAATGATGAAAGAAAAACCTCACACTTCCAACCTTGATGTTTGGGTTCTTTCCTGCTCCCGTCAAAAAAAGTAGTGAGTCTTCCGAGAATCTAAATAACCTATACTTACTGAGCCTAAACTAAAAACGTGCAGGAAAGAATTAACAAAGTAACCGTCCAGCAAAAGTTAACAAAAGTAACCGTCCAGCAAAGTTAACTAAAGTATACAATTTGTATTTAAAGTTAAGCAGTTTAAGTGTGCGAAAGTGTGCCAGCGCGTCTGCCCGTAGGAAAAAGTCCAAGGCGAGAGAGAGAGAGACATCTTGGTAGAGGGGCGGTATTTATACCCGTGGGCTGGCCTCAGCCATCACAATCAAGCCAGGTACACCAAACTCCACCTACAGGCAGGAGGACGCAAAACAGGGAAAGAACAAGCAAAAAAAACTCAACCCTGTAACACCCCCACCCTTAAAGAAATAAATTGGGGGTTAAATTAGCAAAATATAAATATTTACAAATATGTAGATAAACAGAAGGTGAAATACTTATCTAATGTCCAGTTAAAGAATGCAGAACATGCATATCTGGAAAAGACATTAGAGTTAGCACAAACAGTTCACCCACAATTTATTTTTAAATTGGAGTTGACAAATTCTCTGCAAGAGTTTAACTCTATTTTAACTCTTTTTTTTTTTTTTTTTTGCGTGGATGGCCAAAAAGCAAGAACACCACCAAGAGAACTTTAATGATGGCAGGAGCAGTAGCTCTCCGAAGTGGTATAGCTTCAGGAAAACGAGTTACAGTGCACACAATAGTAAGCATCCACCGATTACCCGATTTCGTTCGTGGCAATTGGCCAACACAGTCCAAAATGACATGCTTGTGACCTGACAAATGTGACATGTCTTGCAGTGTTTAACAATGTCGCGTTTAAGACCTGGCCAGAAAAAATGACGACTAATACGACCTATTGTTTTATTGACGTCTAAATGGCCAGCAACAAGGTCACGGGCAAGACGCAGGACTTCAGTGCGATAAGGCAGAGGGACAACCACCTGATGCAAGACGCGCCACTCGTCTTTTGCAGAGGCCTTAAGAGGTCTCCATTTACGCATAAGAATGCCTTCACGTATAAAATATCCATGAGGCACACATTCAATGTCCTTTTCAGGAACAGCTTCCCCGAATAGAGAAGAAAGAGATAGATCATTTTTCTGTTCTATGACAAGTTGTTCGCGGCTGAAAGGCAAATCAAGAACGCAGGGAACAGTAGACAATGGAATAGTCTTTGACGCCTTTTCCTGACGAGAAGACGCATTAAGAGGGTCAGCAATAAAAGATTCACCGAGATCAAAAACCTCATCGTCGCGTTCTTTAAGAAGTGTCTCTTGGGTTTTAAGCGCCATAGCGCGAGTAACCACATTCGCCTGAAAAACATCAGGAAATGTCGTTATTAATTCGTCAGGACATGGAGAAATGTCAGACTGGGCAACTACAGGGTTAGGGAACACGGCCCCACCGGCAATATCATTTCCGAGTACCATCGATACATTTTTAATTGGAAGAGAGGGGCGTACGCCCACCTTTACGTTACCGGCGGTGACCAGATCAGAAGAGAGAAATCTCATGGAGCGGAACATTTACAAACCCCATTTCAAAACCCTGTACAAGTACATTTTCCCCAGTATAGGAATCATTAAAAGACAAGACATTCTCCAGAATAAAGGTTTGCGATGCCGCTGTGTCGCGCAATATTTTAACCGGGACACGCACAGAAGGATTGGCCGGCAAAGAAACGAAACCATCCATAATGAACGGTGCAAAAGCCTGACTACTGCTCTCGTCTTTCCGAGACGTCGAATTTAATGAAGAGACACAAAGGCCCAAAGCAGAGCCAAATTTGAAAGCAGTGGAAGAAGCATTATTTTTACGCTTTAAGGAGTAACACTCCGAAATCAAATGTCCACGCTTTTTACAATATGTACAGACAGGAACATTATCTTTTCGAGTCACTTGGTTTTCACTTCGACTATAGTATCTTCAGAAGTCCTACAATTTCTTTGAAAGTTATTACTGCTGCTGCTGTTTTGAAACGTTACAGGACAGGAATTTTCACTTTTATGTGCAAGCACGTATTCGTCAGCCAGCACAGCTGCGCTGGATGGTTTTAAATCTTTATGTTCACTGATGAACGTAGCTACACTTTTAGGAAGACAGCTTTTAAAGTCCTCAAGAATTATCAGATCGCGAAGGCCCTCGAAAGTTGTTATTTCTTCTGAGCTAATCCAACGATCAAATAACAATTCTTTTTCCCGAACGAACTCAACATACGTAGTGGACTCGGGCTTTTGGAAGTTGCGATATTTCTGCCTATAGGCTTCGGGAACAAGAGAGTAAATACGCAACACTGCTGGTTTTACTTTCTCGTAGTCAGCAGCATCTTCTAAGGACAGAGACGAGTAAGCCTGTTGTGCTTTGCCAACAAAAACACTTTGTAACGTCATGGTCCACACTTCGCGTGGCCATTTAAGAACTGTTGCGACTCTCTCGAAATGAGCGAAGAACTTATCGACCTCTTTTTCATTGAACGGAGGGACAAGTCTAATACTACGAGTGACATCGAAGCGATCAGTGGGTACAGCAAGGCCAGATTCACGAGCTTTAATCTCCAGCTCTTTTAAACGTATGACCTGCGCCAGTTCCATATCTTTTAATCTAAGTTCATGCTCTCTACGTTCTCGGTCGAATTACTTGTCTATCTGCTTCAAGTCGTGTTTTCTCACGCTCCCATTGAATCTCTTTCTCCCTCAACTCTAATCGACGGAGTTCAAGTTCAGCTTTGGAGGGCGTAATTGGACGATCAGCTGGTGCAGGTGTTACAGGTGGAGCCACCACTTCGGCCTTTTCGGCTTCATCAAAAACACCCTGAGCGGACAAAGAATCAATGAGCTTGGCTAAAAGATCTGCTTTTGATGGACTACCTCGCACCTCAACTTTGTAATGACCCGCAATCAAAACCAGTTCATCACGAGTTACGCTTGACAATACTTCTACTGTTGGAGAAGTAATAAATGCCCCTAAACTAAACATAGCGTGAAAAACAGCCAATGAGACAGCGAACAAGGGAAAAAGACAAACAGCCGCGACCACAAAAGAGAAAAAGTCAAAAAGACAACGCTGGACACACTAACCGAAACAATGCGACAAAAACCGGCACCAGTAAATCGGTGCATCAAAAAGTCAATGCGCAGTGATAATTAAAATGTATCAAAAAACGAAAACGCGCAGTAAAAATGTATTTTTAAATGAACATCTCCCGGACTAAGAGCCCCCAAATTTATGTTACGTGCCCAAATCGCCACTCAGGACTACATAACATAAATAAGGTCACAGAGATCGGTAATGCGAATGAACTGATGAATTTATTACAAAAAGATTAATTTAACAGAGGATATGACGGATACCAAAAGACAAAGAAAAAATGATGAAAGAAAAACCTCACACTTCCAACCTTGATGTTTGGGTTCTTTCCTGCTCCCGTCAAAAAAAGTAGTGAGTCTTCCGAGAATCTAAATAACCTATACTTACTGAGCCTAAACTAAAAACGTGCAGGAAAGAATTAACAAAGTAACCGTCCAGCCAAGTTAACTAAAGTATACAATTTGTATTTAAAGTTAAGCAGTTTAAGTGTGCGAAAGTGTGCCAGCGCGTCTGCCCGTAGGAAAAAGTCCAAGGCGAGAGAGAGAGAGCCATCTTGGTAGAGGGGCGGTATTTATACCCGTGGGCTGGCCTCAGCCATCACAATCAAGCCAGGTACACCAAACTCCACCTACAGGCAGGAGGACGCAAAACAGGGAAAGAACAAGCAAAAAAACTCAACCCTGTAACAAGGACATTAATGTAAATGAGGAAATTGTTTGGGACCAATTGTTTGGGAAGCAGTTGGACTTGACTGGCTGAACAGTTGAACTTGAACTTGAACACACACACACACACACACACCTTTTTCTATCTTTTTTTGTTGTGAAATTCTTGCATCTCAGATGCATTTTTTGCTTAAGCAATGTGAAAGATCCAGATTTTGGGGCTATTCAATATTATTTCAACTTTGCCGATTATATTCCTCTATTCTACCTATCTATATCCTTCTGACTCCCTAGAAACATGTTATATTTTAGGGCAGATAAAGTACAGTACAGTACACTTGATTTAAATAAAAAACATTTGAGACTGATATGAGAATGTTTCCCTGAAATAATTTCCATCAAAATAAGTCATAGTAATTGATCATAAGAGGTTCCTTTTTTTGTGGAAAACATTGATTAATTTTAATCAGACTTTCAGAATGTTCAGATACTGATGTGGGATGTTGAGTTGTGATTGCAGAACAGACTTTTCCTGCCTCTGAATGGACACTACACGGAGCCACAGGTCCAGGGGATTATTTTTTTCCCTGGAGCTTTGGCGCCATCTGGTGTCCATTTAATAATGTTGCTGGCCAGTTCAAACAGTCTAAGATTCACTGTCCTAAACCCAATGTTGCCATGCTGAGCGTGAGATTTTGTGGCTTAGGTGAATGAAACAGATTGTGATTTATAAAACAGCTTTGTAATGATTAGCCTGTCCATTAAGGCATTGGCACAGTTCTTTGTAATATAATTTCAGAGGGAAAATGGGCTTGACTGGCTAAACAGTTGAACTTGATCACACACACACACACACACCTTTTTCAATCCTTAGTACACTAGATTTTTAATAAGAAAAACATTTGAGACTGATATGAGAATGTTTCCCTGAAATAATTTCCATCAAAATAAGTCATAGTAATTGATCATAAGAGGTTCCCTTTTTTGTGGAAAACATTGATTAATTTTAATCAGACTTTCAGAATGTTCAGATACTGATGTGGGATGTTGAGTTGTGATTGCAGAACAGACTTTTCCTGCCTCTGAATGGACACTACACGGAGCCACAGGTCCAGGGGATTATTTTTTTCCCTGGAGCTTTGGCGCCATCTGGTGTCCATTTAATAATGTTGTTGGCCAGTTCAAACAATGTAAGATTGCATTTTATTATCCCTCCGTCTAGGAGCTCCGAGGACACGCACTGGCACGCCCCTTTTCCTCGTCAGGCGATGTCGTTTGCTCGGTTGATCTCAGAGGAGACCGCTGGGAGACCGAGGAAGAATTTCGAGATGGATTCCAACATGGCGGCGCCACGTGTGACTTGTAAGTAAAACTGTTTTCTTTGTGTTTGGACCACCATGGTGTTTTAAATGACAATTTTAATCTCTCGTATTACTGAAATAACTTACTTGGTCTTTATGGGTGTGGGAGTTGGTGTTTCGGTGAAGCCAATATTGAACAAATACTCATTTCAAACAGAAGTTGCTAAACGTCTAGGCTTGCTAACAGAAGAAAAATAAAAACATGAATGAATAACATGAAAATGGTTGAAGTACATAAAACTACGGCTTAGAAAAGTGTTTTAGTGGGTGAAATACCTTACTGGATCTTTATGGGTGTGGGCGTTGGTGTTTTGGTGAAGCCAATATTGAACAAATACTCATTTCAAACAGAAGTTGCTAAATGTCTAGGCTTGCTAACAGAAGATAAATGAAAACATGAATGCATAATATGAAAATGGTTGAAGTACATAAAACCACGGTTTAGAAAAGTGTTTTTAGTGGGTGAAATGTCAATGTTTCAGTACTGAACTGGTAGCCTATTTGAATTTACAGTGTGATAAACTGATCAGTGTGATAACTGCATTTTAGCACAGTGTGATATGATCTTTCATTTTTAGTGTTTATTGATATGAGCAGCATGAATCTGTACTGGGACCAGGACAGGACTCGTCCCTTTCCAGGGCCCTTATATCAGGAGCAGCATAACCCTGAGGCTTTTTATTTGGACGAGGGACTCAGGCACTCAGTTAGTTTGGTGGGCATTCAAAGCACAGGTGAGATATTAACAAGCATAATGAAGTGTAAGGGGATTATGAATATTATACACTATGTGTATGAATATTACACCCTATCCAACCAAATCTGAGACGACCTTATTTGCGATACTATTCCTATGAATCGGGCCAGCTAGGCTGGGAGATAGAAAAGCATTTATGCTACAGTTTATGGGCATATCTAAATCAGTTATATCCAGTTCCTATCAGACTTGGTTGGATGGGGTATAATATTCATACACATAGTGTATAAAGGCCACCACACACCAGCTGCGATGCGACGGTCGTGTTTCTGCGATGGAATTTTCCTGTGAGATCGCATCGCTTTATTACACACACCACTTGCGATTCGATGGGCTGTATGTTTTCGATTTAAGTAAAATGTTATATGAACTTGTAATAACAGTAAAATAATTTAAATAAATTGAGTAACGACGTTGAGATTTGAACTAGCCTCTGGTGTTTCTAAAAATATCTGTGTACCTGTGCGCTATCCATTGTACTACCATAGCCCACAACCGATGGAGAGAAGTTAGGCTAATTGAGTATTTAGCTACAAGTTAATCTAACGTAAGCATGTTATCTGGTGTCAGGGATACATTTTAACATGTAAACACTGACTGCGTTCACATGGTGAGATTGGTTTGGTTTGGGATTGGTTCACAACGGGTGGTCTGTCCCCCAAGTCCCTGTTCACATGCAGTTCGTCTAAGCGGATTCGGCGAGAGTTCCGGCCCTTTCCGCTACGCTAGGCGGGGGCGCTGTAGTCAACTTCTATCTTTCTATTATTATCTTTTAATCCAAGGAACGTCTCTTCCACGCATAACTCTTGAACCACTCATCTGCTTGATCTCAAATTTGGACGGCGTCATCATAATATTACCAGTGTGTGCAGTACCGAGTTTCGTGTTGTTTGGGCAAAAAATGCCAAAGATATCGGTCAAAACGTGCCGACCCAGCCATGACGACCCAGGCTGATAAGATTTACAATGCTAGCTGCTACAATGTTGGACATAACGCGACTAACGACACATAACTAAAATAATGGACATAACACGAGTAAACATTTGCCCACAACAAAGCTGCTACGTAGGTAAGATGTATCTTATCGTATACGCAACAGCAGACTACAGCACTGCACACATATGCCTACAGTGCATACAGACGACGCTTAGAGGAGACTGAACTTTTCACCTCTCATTCCGGTTATTACTCATAGCAAAACAGTGGCTAAAGAAAATCTTAGTCAGTCAGTGCAAATGTATTTACATAGCCTTCTCCTTTCACCTGATATTATTACCCACTTAAACAATAAGGTGGTCTAAACAAAAACGTAATACTCTGGCACATCTTCTATGGGCTCTGCACTGTTCCTACTAAATAAAGACAATAAACAAACTTTCTGGCGGCATACGAACATGGTGTTCCAGGAGTTTGACGCATTCGCGTACGTGTTGTGCATTCTGCTGTGTTAGAAAGTCTGTATGAAGGAACAAACTGCGTTTTTTATTTCGTTGATACATGCGCAATACATGAAAACCAATCCGATCCCGTTCACATGGCAGTCGAAGTGGTTTCGAAACAGCCCCGGCCTGGAGTCGCAGGGGGATAAGGAAAACCAATTCCAATCCAAACCAATCTCCGTTCACATGAAGCTGGTTCGATCCCAAACCACTTCCAAGTGGTTTCGACTTGTCCATGTGAACGCACTCACTGTCTTAATAAACACACTGCAGACTGTATGACTCTCACTTCTTTTGGAAATGGGCACGCACGTCAACCAATGTTTGTCTGACGAGGGTACAGATGATAGCTCTTTAAAAAGGAAATGTTTTTGTAGACTATCCAGAACCACTATAGTCGGGTCAATATATGGAAAAAAAACACCTAACCTCAAAAAAATTGATACAAAAGGTTTTTCAACTGATTTTGATACCCATGTATGTCCTTAGTAACATAATAAAAATCTAGTAAAATCTGACTTGAGGAAAGGGGTCATTTTCAAGATGGCGCCCAAGATGGTATTATGAACCGAAGTCTGGCTATATCTTAGTGCTATTTAGCTTAGAAACATGTTTTCAGTGTTTAGAGCTATTTAAATATCACCAGATGATGTATTTCTTACTTAATTTACCTTTAGGCTAATCAATTTCCAGATGCTAACAGCCAGATGCTAACTTTTGCTGTTGAACAATTGGCGAAATTAGCATAAATGAGCATATTCAACTGTATGGCCTGTTTTCTTGGCCCTTTTAAACATGTTTTCAGTGTTTAGATCTATTTAAATATCACCAGATGATGTGTTTCTTACTTAATTTACCTTTAGGCTAATCAATTTCCAGATACTAACAGCCAGATGCTAACTTTTTCTGTTGAGCAATTGGTGAAATTAGCATAAATTAGCATATCCAACTGTATGGCCTGTTTTCTTGGCCCTTTCAAACATGTTTTCAGTGTTTAGAGCTATTGATTTCAAGAAGATCCATTCAAAACTTGTTGCTTGCTCACCTTTTTCTTCAGATGCATCATTAAGGAACGTTGTCAGTGGTGTGGTAGCACAGGAAAACGTCAATGTGCATAAATATGACTCAAGCAGAGTCATCCCAAAAATGATAGGACAGCCTGTGTTCACAATATCCTTCAGCAGAAAGGATAAGGCAATAACCCTTGGAGAAACATCTGCAGTCAAGGTTGCTCCAGATAGAAGCATTGACTCTTCTCTTCTGTTCTAAAGGTTCTTGGTAGTCTCCCAATCTGGTGAGCTGTCACTGCAGGAGGTCATGAATTATGAGCTCAGTCCTTTCCCTCCTGCACTCTTTGAAGCCGGGGGAATTTTCTGAAAGGCTGATAAGCCTCAACTAGTTAATGCCATCAGAGAGCATGTAAAGGGTGGCATCCTTGATTCAATTCCAAAACCGGAATATCACATTGTTGACAGGGGCTCCTTACTTCATCGAATGCCATGGAGACTTGGAGAAAGTTATGGTGGAATTGCCCATTCATACGCTGACTTTACAATCCGGCATTATGGTTCAGCCTTAACAATTGTGTTTGATGGCTATGAGGAAGGGCCATCAATAAAGGACATGACACATCTGAGGAGAGGGCAAAACATTTTATCCAGTGGTCAGCTTCACGGTTGAGACAGAATTCTCTGGGAAGAAGGAGGAGTTTCTGTCAAGAAATGCAAATAAACAGAAACTCATCAAGATGGTGAGTGATGAGGTCAGAAAAAGGGGTTGCACTGTAATCAACGCAACTGGTGATGCTGATGTTCACATAGTGAAAGCGGCGGTTGAGGCATCTCTTTTGCACCCAACTACTGTGATTGGAGAAGATACAGATCTCCTCGTCTTACCTACTATGCACAAGGTAGTAACAATCTGTTCTTCAGATCAGACAGGTCAAAGGCTGCAGGTAGCCCAAAAGTGTATGACATTAACCATATCAAGGAAGTTCTTGGACATGAGGTCTGTTCGCAACTGTTATTTCTTCATGCCATGACAGGTTGAGACACAACATCCTGGATTTTTGGTGTGGGAAAAAAATTGCTTTCCAAAAGCTGTTACAGGGGGATCCTTTCTTTAAGTCATGTGCTAATGCATTTATCATACCAAATCAAACCGGAGAAGTAATTGATGAATTACGATGCCAAGGAATGGCTGTACTCTTTGGTGGAAAGCACACAGATTCTCTTGCAACATTACGGCACAAAAGGTTGCTTCTGCTTCCTCTTTTGTAGCATCTGAACGCCTGCCTCCAACTGAATCTGCTACTAAACTGAACTGTCGCAGAGTATACTACCAGATCATGATCTGGATGGGAAAGGCAGAGGGCATGAATGCCAAAAACTGGGGGTGGAACTTAGTGGATAATCAGTTCATCCCAATCATGTCAAGAATGAATGCTGCTCCCGATGGCCTACTGAAAGTTATTCATTGTAACTGCAGCAATCCCTGCCAGACAATCCGCTGTTCTTGTAGACAATATGGATTGCCATGCACTACTGCCTGTGGATCCTGTCAAAATCAGAAGTGTGACAATCCACACAACATATTTGTTCCAGACGAGTCAGATGATGATGAATGGTGAATGATATGCATTCATAAATCCGATTTTTAAATATAGTGAAAAATGTTTTTTATTCAATTATTTGTAGTAGTTTGCACATGTTAAGGTGATATTTGCTCCGTGGCTCCTTAGGGATGTCTCCCTACCATTCTGAATCTACCCCATCTAACCTTAACCACATCCAGTAATTTGCTTTTTCAGCCAGCTACTTGAGAAGCAGTAAGGGAGGCCTAGCCACGTCCTTATGCATTTTATTACTAACAGTAAATGTATATATACACAAAATATACTATATACAACACATTTTCTAATACTTACCATGATATTAATTGGTATACAGGGTCAAAAACCCATTATTCCAACTAAATTTAAAACTTCTAAGCAGGATAATACTTAAAATGAGAGCCTTTTTAAGGCCCTGGCGGCCATCTTGAAAATAACCAATTTCCCAAAGTCAGATTTTACTAGATTTTTAATATGTCATTAAGCAGGTCAAATAGTGACAGAATCCATAAAAAAACCTTTTGTATCAATTTTTTTGAGGTTCAACCATATATTGACCCGACTACTTTGCGAAGTGCAGCACCACAGCTCCACCCAATTAAAGTAGAGGCCCCTTGGGAAGTGGTGGGAGTTGATTTAACTGGGCCATTTCCAGAAACCGCTAAGGGTTATCGGTATGCTTTGACAATGACGTGTTTGTTCTCGAAGTGGGTTATGGCTAGGCCTCTAAGGAGTAAGACGGCCGTTCCATGAAGGACCCCCCCGAAGCGGATCCCATAGCGAAGCGGATAAGATGCCGACAGATGCGACATCTTATTCGCTTCGCTATGGGATCCGCTTCGGATGTGACGTAACAGTCGGCCTTCAAGCATCATGATTGGCTTAAGTACGCGAAGGGGCCTTATTTTCATGTTGCTGTCTTTGGTTGCCTGTTTATAAAGCACTCATACTTAATTTCTCGCTGATATAGTGGTTGTTTTAATTCAAAACAACGCCGTTTACGTTATAAGGAATTAATAACCCAAATCGTATCACTGTTGTCGATCTAAAGACATCGAAATGAATTACGACAGGCTTGTTGTTGTACCATTCCGTTTTACCGCTAACGCTAATGTAGCACATGTTGCCTGTATGCAGCAATGTTGCCCACAACATCGCAAATGTGTCATTTTCACTTTGTACTCACCTCGATCCTGAGATACCGTGCAAATTTGACTATATGCGCTGATACATGATCATATGTAGGCTCCAAAACACTCCAAACAAGGCTGTTGTTTCACGAACACTGACAGACTGACCGAATTACATTAACTTGTATAATTTCTTTGGTTGTGGGCTACTTGCTAGCCAGTAAGTAAGCTTCCAACACTGACAGTGTGGATTAGATTAACATGCAATATTGCATTGTACCTTGTAGCAATTAAAATTAAGAAAATTAAGACAACTTACTATGTCTTATCAAAGCATGAACATTCATACACATCTTCTGTATTTACCTGAAATAACAGGTACAGTACAGTAATAATCAGATAACAGTTGAAAATAATTGGGGGGCTGCACTGTTGCACTTTGTAATATTGCATTGTACCTTGTAGCAATTACAATTAAGAAAATTAAGACAAATTACTATGTCTTATCAAAGCATGAACAGTAAAAACACAAGGACACCAATGTTGTTTTCCACCTTTTATTTCACATTCAGACAGGTACAGTACAGTAATAATCAGATAACAGTTGAAAATAATTGGGGGGCTGCACTGTTGCACTTTGTTTTATGCATACATAAAATTAACTGGTGCATACTTGAATGAAAATAACATTTTTTGCCATCTTGAGCATTCGTTTTTTTAGCCAGCTAGCCGCTAGCGAATTGCTACCTTGCTAGCTGACGCTAACTTACCGTCACAGCGCAACCACACTTGCTACTACAACAACACACAGTAACGTGCTTGTCATTTTCGCGACCACACCCCCAGGCGAATATTCGCTCGGCGAAATTCGCCTGTGTGGGGACGAGGCGTTAGTTCTTAGACCATACCAGTGCTCTTGAAGGTTGATAGCTATTTTAAGTACACTGTCGCCATCAACTGGCCACTAACTGAAATAAGTGCATATATCAGGGGGTGTCAAACTCAAATTGACAGTGGGGGAAAAAAGCATGTCCATGAGGAAAAAACATTATATATACACAGTCATTGCAATTAAGCATTGTAACCTAAATCTTAAAGGGGCACATGGTAAGCTTGATCCACTGCCCTTTTTAAATTTCAGGTGTTTGATTTTGCACTGTGGTTTGGGCTGACAATTCCTAGATGGAGGCACTGCAGACCCAAACCTGGTGCGACACTTAAACCCTGTAAAAATAAATAAATAATAATAATAAAAATAAATAAATAAATCGCAAGTGGCATTTTTGGCGAAATTGAGTTATATATATCAAATTGAATGTCTTGATGAGCTCTATCCAACTGTACCCAAAAGGGTGTATGTTACATTTACCCATTTACAACTATTTCTTAGATAGACTTGCATGGAAACAAAATAATTGAAATTGAACTGCTTACCAGTACAGTAAATGTTAAAATGTGAACGTATTTATCACATTGTTTTGAATTAAGGATGAGCAGATGCGCCCTATTTTCCTTACAAACATTAGAAATGTTTATAAAATCTTGTTTTGGCTCTCCTATAAAGTTAGTGAAATGCCACTCTGGCTCCAAGCCCTTGAATATATAAATAAATAAATACACAAACAAATACATCAATAAGTAAGTAAGTAAGTAAGTAAATAAATAAATAAATAAATGTAGATAGATAGATAGGAAAATAAATAAATAAATAAAGCACTGTTAAACTACACCACTAACTAACCACCTCAAGAACAACAACAACAACAGTAAAACAGCAACACCAAAAGACAACAACAAACCCATACACCTCAAACGGCTGTCGATGTGGATGGGGACGGGGACCCTGGTGGTGTTTGGGATTCAAAGCGAATGTTCACACTTAACTGTGATCCTACAGTATACTGCCAAAACAGTTCATAGTCATCTCTACACAGACAAAGAAATTCAAAATTCTCTTGTAAAAGTTCTGGGACGTCCCACCACAGATTCGGTTGCGAATTAACCTCTCTTCTGATTTCTGCCTTCTCCTCGGAAGTCTTATATATGAAGGACGGCAGTAAGACGGTCTTCTTAAACTTTTCCTTATTACTATTGTACCACTCAACTGCAGCTTCCACGTCCTCCTCTATGTCAAATGGCTCCTCCACATCCTCTACAAGTGGCTCTGGCTCTGGCTCACAACTTAGATCTAAAACATACAAACGAAACAGAGTTAGTTATTTTGGAATGTAGTAACACTTCTAACAGTGTCATTGTACCAACATAGGGATTCAATTCACCTTTCTCTGGTACTTCAAAGTAATTGTGCTCTGCTAGGACCATACCTGTGTAAAAAAAAAAACCAAACAAACAGAAAAACACTCTTTATGCAGCCCACACTTGTGTACCCATGCTTCAGTAATATTGTGCGTGCCTAGTGGTGTACCCATATTACAGCACACTTACTAATATCAGCCTCCGCTGCTACAGTGGACATGTCAACGGGGCTTGAAGTGGAAGCCGTAACGGGCATATCAATGGGGCTTGAAGTGGAAGTCGTACCGGGCATGTCACTTGAACTTGCCCGGCAATGGTACGGCTTCAGATGACGGACATTCACCTGCCGCCGCTTCCTTGACCCTGCTCTTTTATCAACTATGGTTGCCACACCTCTATCTGACAAACTCACAACCGCATATGGCCCTTCCCAACGCTCCTTCAAACCTGGACCTATCTTTACAGCTTTTTTATTTACTGCCATGAGGACCTCATCTCCCTCTTTAACAACTAAGCTATCCTTCACTGCATGTCTGTGCTCAAAATATTTTTTTTGTTTATCCTGGGCATTCCCTATGTTGTCATGTACTTTAGCATGTATATCGGCAAGCATATTTGCCCGTCTGCTCATAGTAGCCTCGTCTATCTCTACAACTTCACATTCCTCCAACTGTGGATCTGCACGGCTACCGGGATGCACTCCGTACAGCGCAAAGTAAGGGCTAAACTTAGTTGAACGCTGTTGCTTAGTGTTAATGGCATGAACAGCATACTGTAGGAAACTATCCCAGTTATCCTGTGCCGGATTACAATACTTGGCCAAATGACGTTTAATATTCTGGTTTGTCCGCTCGACCTGCCCATTGCACTGGGGGTGATAGGCAGATGTCACTGCATGACCTACTCCAAAAACCTCTAGCAACGAATTATAAATCTGTAAGGGGAGAAGAAAAGTAAAGTAAATTTAGTAATAGGCAACAACATATTATGTGCATGTGTGTGTACCGAAAGACATACATTCATTTGTGGGTGACTCACCGCATTCACAAACTCTCGTCCCTGGTCTGTTATGATCTTCTTTGCTCCCCCTTGAGCTAGAAGCGTCTCTGTGACCTTTAATGCCACCTCAGGAGCAGTCTTACTCCTTAGAGGCCTAGCCGTAACCCACTTCGAGAACAAACACGTCATTGTCAAAGCATACCGATACAACTGCCAGGTTACCGTAGCGAATATTTACTTTCAAAGACAGTGCAGACAGCACGGCTATGAAAATTCCAAAACCTGAGAATCCACCAAGGTCAGAGAAGAAACAATGCACTGGGGTCAATGCTGACACAGCCTGGTCCACCACCAAGTTCAATTGGTGCGCGTAGCAATGTACAAAATGTGCATTAGGGTACACGTCCTGAACTTTCCTGCGCACACCACCAGATGCTCCTCGCATTACACTAGCCCCATCGTATGTCTGCGCAATGAGTCTACTCTTATCTGTTTCGCTCTCAGGTAAACAGACAAGACCGAGCTGAGCCAACAGCACCTGGAGATCCCATCTGCATTTGTCTGTTCGTCTCTGGACTTGAAACAAAAAAATCGCTCTTGCACAGTGTCGGTCATGTCATTGTAGCGAAATACTACTACGAGTTGGCAGTGGGTATAGACGTCTGTTGCCTCGTCTGCCTGGATAGAAATGAATTCTGCATGTTTCAGATCATTTATGATCATGGATCATAAATGCATCAAATTTGCACAATAAACAACTGCAGTACTCCAATACATTTTGCCAATATAAACATATACATATATATATATATACAACACCACATATATATACACACAGTATGAACCAGCAGGAATAACGCTGTAGAGGAAGAAAAGCTTAGCACAATATAACACTGCAGCCAGGACAGACATACTGGGCAACACTGCAGCCAGGACAGACATACTGTGCAACACTGCAGCCAGGACAGACATACTGTGCAACACTGCAGCCAGGACAGACATACTGTGCAACATCTTGAACACTATTTAGACAAAACTGGTGGAATAGTTTTCTACACCTCCTCGCGGCAACAGCAGGATCCTTACCTGTTCGCCGGCAGTGACAGTGGATGTCCACCTCCATGGTCTGTGCGATAGTGACAGACAGACTCTTCTGAGATTCTGGGAATGGTGTCAGGAGGACATTTTGAAAACAAGCAAAGTCAAAGTCAAATTTATTTGTATAGCGCATTTCATACAAAAATGCACTTCCAATGTGCTTTACACAAATTTTAAAATAAAATACAATTAAAGATTTAAAAAGTAAAATACAATTTAAAATAAAGCAAAACCATTAAAATAACAATAAGAAGAAGAATGAAAATAAAATAAAACATAAAAATAAAAATTAGGAAAAGGCATCAGAAAAAAGTTTCGTCTTGAGTCTGCTTTTAAAACTCTCTACAGTAGGGGCATTCTTTACATCCTCTGGAAGCTGGTTCCAGAGCTTTGCTGTATGATAGCTTAAGGCTGCCTCACCACACTTTGTTTTTACAGTAGGTATGGTCAATAGATTTCTTTCCATGGATCTCGGAGACCTAGATGGGGTATATGACTGAAACATATCAAGTATGTAATTGGGACCAAAGAGATGGGTTCGCATAAGAGCCTGATTGTAACTACACTGGCATGACATGGATCCTCACCTCTGCAGTGTGTTAGACTGTTTGCAAGAGCAAACGGCCCACAATCGCTGCCACCCTCCTGCTGCTGGATGCTGGGCCACTGTAGCTTTACACTCTTCCCTGAAAAACAAAGCAAACCTGTGACCTGCATCAAAAACTCCTGTTTGTGAGATGCATTCATAGAATCAAAAATATTCACCACACCTACCTGACAGCCGATGTTACTTACCCAGTGGTTGGCACAAACATTAAAAATCTGAACAAACCCCTGGGTTGCTGCTGGCATTGTTCACAGGAGTGCCAAGGAGGTGGTGGCGTGGATAGTAGCGGTTTTAGGCACGGGCGAACCGGGCAACCGCCCGGGGCGCCATTTCTTGGGGGGCGCCACGAGCGCTTGGGGGAAAAAAATAAAATAAAATAAAAACGCTCCGTGTGTCATATCGCTGCAATCGGCACATTGGCGCCCCCTGGTGATGGTGAACTGCTGAACTGCAGGCGCCCTGAGAAGGTGCCATGCACAGAAGCAGCGCGTCTCTCTGCCTCGGGGGGGGGGGGGGGGGGGGGGGGGCTGGGGGGGCTGAGAGGTTGTCTCGCCCGGGGCGTAAAATACTATAGAACCGCCACTGGGCGTGGAGACCTTGTGTCAAATGAAAACTGCGCTTTGAGCAGGGCCTAGGCACCGGCGCGGGAACCGGGGGGGGCTGGGGGTGCGGCAGCCCCCCCTGGTGGTGGAGCCTCAAAACTGACATGAACATAAAACAAAACTGACGTGAAAATATATTTGTTTATTTATTTCTTTTCATTTGGCTCTGCTGATTTTATATGATGTAGGAAGATGAGGGCTACATTTTAGTTATTTAAAAAAGGAGTTAATTAAAACTTAATATGTAGCCTAGTGGACCATCAGAATTTTTTTTTTGCCGCGACGTTGTTGACGTTCAGCTTTTCAGCGCGCGAAATTACAACAGGAAGCCAGTACGAGTCGACGTCTGTAGAGAGAGAGATTACCAGTTAGTTAATTAGTTAGTTAGGTGAACATTAAGCTACGTTAAGCTTTTCCACGTTAAGCGTTCTAGGATGTCCCTGCCGTGTGGATTTAAGTCAAGACAGCATTTTAAGGTAAGGCCATTTGGTTATTAATTTTGCCCGCTGTGTCGTGTTCACTTGAGCCTATTTGGTATGCCTTGAACAAGTGCAGGTATTGCTAGCAGCGTGCTTTGAAGTTGACTCCGATGTAAAATGTTGCTTTAAAACGGCGTGTCCCATGCTCCTCATGTTTTACTTGATGGAGAGTGTGAAATACCGTTGCATCACTTTTATGAGCGATTTTTGCAACAGAACACTAAGCTAGTGTCACTAACCCATAGTAGTAGGATGGGTGGGTTCATTGAATTCGGTCTGTTGATTGAGAGAACCATGGTGTTTGCGTTTGTTCTGTTTCGCGCGCGCATGTGCGTTAAAATGCAGGAAATTGCATCTAAGAAATACAAAATTTTCGGGGGGAGGACCCCCAGACCCCCCGTCATTGAATTGTTGCCGCCGCCGTCTCAGCCCCCCCTGCCGACAATATCTTCCCGCGCCACTGGGCCTAGGCATGCCGAGCGTAGCGGGGACGGTGTTGCTGCTGGTGTGTGTGTGTGTGCTGGTGGTAGGCAGGGCATACAGGATCCATGTGACGCTACGACAGGAGCAGACGGGAACACACACACACACGGTCTCACACACACACACACAGGCTCACACTCACGCACGGACTCGCACATACGCCCAGCTCTGGCACTGCGATCAGTAAGAAATCTTACCCATTGGCCAACACAGTAAAGAAAGTGCATGATCTACACATCATCCCTTGCTCACATGGACCCTTCATGGCTACCAGTTGAGTTATAAATGTCTGCTAGCTAGCTAAATAATGCTTAGTAATTTACCTATACAGTCTAGACACTGCAACTTCGAGTTACTTCGACATTATACACCGAACCCACAGCCAAACATCACTATAAATGATTTACCAATGAAATCTACTCATTAGGAGATGAACCAAGAAATTGCAAACAAGAAATGTTCAGCATGTGAAAAAAAGATTAGCATTGCTAGCATTAGCAGACAAAGTTTAGCAACTCAAAATTACTCGAATCTGCCAGAAAACATTACTACAAACATCTAAAACAATACAACAACTGAAATTGGGCAGGTAACACTCACCATTCTTCATTTACACACACCACAAACGAACACAAAGGAGATAAGGCACAGAGCACCTTTCTTCTGACCTTCTCTAAAAACTTACAGTTGAGAAATGGCTGAATAAAAGGCTTCTAGAACTTTCTACATACAATTACAAATCTAACCAGCAGGTGGCGCTGTTGTCAATGCAAGTCTATGACCTTTACAACAGTCTGCGCTCACCATCACAGTCAACCCCATGGAGGGGGGTGGGGGGGGGAGTGAAAGAGGGGAGAGGGAAAGAGAGAGAAATAATATTTTTGAATAATAATTTAAAAAAAAAAAGTTAAAGAGAAACGGTTTCTACCTATCGTAGTTAAAATGTATATGATGTATTTGATATATGTATGTAAGTGTCGTATATACATACCTGTGTGTGTGTGTGTGTGTCTTTGTGTGAATGTATGAGTGTGTGTGTGTGTGTGTCTTTGTGTAAAAGTGTATGTGTTTCCGTGTGTGTAGAGTTTTGAGGCAGCCCTGGCTGCAGTGGCAGAGCTGAGTAAGGATGAGGAAGTGGACGATGAAGAGGAGAAAGATGATGATGTCAGTGATGATGTCCCCAGTGCGGAGTCTGACAGCGACGGCGAGGAGCAGGATTTACCCAGAATGCACCAGGAGAGCAGGAGGAGGGCCCAACATGACTGGGATTCATCAGGCATGGCCTCTTATATACAGTCAATGGGCATGGCAGCCCGCCCCTAGAACACATAAGGCCACACCCCTCTCTGTGACATCACATCCTGCCTTCAGAACACCTGCTGTTGTACTATGGGCTCCGTGCACATCGTCATGACGACCCTTCGAGTTTGACAACAAGTCGGCAACTTTGTTTCCGGTGACAGCGACTATGGCAGCTACTATTTTTAGCCGTTGTTTTCAAGACCTCCCACGTCTTACAATCAGCAACGTGCACAGATTTGTCGACTCCTGTGCAATGGCACCAAATTCGAAAAGAAATAAAGGCTTCAAATTTTACATTTCTTCATATATCCACAATTATGAGGGTAAGTAGCTACGTTGTTTTGATGGTAGCATTTCCGCTAGATCTAGCTGCTATCTGATTTACTTACTTTTCTTACTGTTGTACTATGTCAAAATATTTTGATTCTACTTTTCTCAGTATCTAACAAGGATCAGGTGTCAGGCGAGATTATCGTCAGGGCACAGTGTCACAGGTCCATGAAGAGATCCGAGAAAGCGCACAGTTTGAGTGTATGTTGAAGCTATAGGAATAACATAAACAGCTGATCAAGATAACTGTTGTTACGCGACGGTCACAATCCAGTTTCTATGCTATACCTTTTCTTTCATAAAGTACTCAGTGAATTGTCATGCCTACATAAGCTTGAGTATTTATTTAGACAATTTTTATTTTGTAGGTGGTCCTGAAAGATTCAGACCCTGTAGAGCTAGTCCATCACAGATGTTCATGTATTGCCGGAGCAGCACTTTGCAACCACTGCGTTGCGTTGTTATTTCAGTCAGCGCATTACAGCCAGCTGAACTTGTCTGCAGTTCCCCCTGTATTAAGCTGCACTGAGGGAGAACAGCAATGGCACAAGCCTAGAACTTTGGTTATTATTATTATTATTATCATTATTATTATATACATCTGTCTTTACACACTGTTTGGGGATATGTTGAAACCCAATATATGTCCAACAGGGTGTAAAGCCAGGCCCAGTTGACCGGATGGTTGTGCGCTCTGCCAAACCAAAGACTCAACCAACAACAGAGGGAGTCAAGTAAGTCACATATTGCAGATGTATGTGTGAGTGAGTATCTGATTTGAAATCTGTTTGCTTCCTGACGTTCCAACTAAGTTAAGTTTTCACACACAGGAGTACACTGTATAAAGGCATCAGCGGGGATTTACCAGATCTCTCTGTGCTTCAGGTAAGTGGGGATAAAGTAACATGTAAGTGTAACCCTTTTTCCGCGCACAGACCGGCTTTCCAGCACCTCCACACTGTGGCTACTCTGCATTGTGTTTGTATGTGAATGGACGGCTGACGGTGGGCGCAGCCGGCAGGAAAATGGACACGGACACACAGAGGGGTTCGGGATCGTGGCTGTTTATTTTTATCAATTTGCAACCAGTAAAAAAAAACATTTATAAAACCGCTAATGCATCCCAATACTGAAACTAATTAACCTTAGCATTGCATTTCAAAAACGTCTTGAAAACAAAAATACAAAAGTGTTAGGTTAACAAATCCCTCTGCTCCTAAGAGCTTAACACTCAGGTAGTCAGTATTGCTTAACAAAACGAACTTAAAAGACCTCATGTCTTTTATATTTTAAACGTTATGCCCCAGTGAAAACAACGTGCCTTACCGATAGTGTTGATAACGTGGACTAAAGAAAATGGCGAATTACACTCACTATCAACCCTACGGTGCATCAGAGGGTCAAAAAGCAATTTAATAATTATTAAACTTTCGTTTAACATGGTGCAGTAGCGACACCTTTTGGCATACTATATACGCTGCCTTACATAAGCGTAAGGGTTCTTAAAATGTTTTTTAATTTAAAAGGTAAAATACAAGGTAGTCTGATTGACTGATGTCACAGCTCTGCTTCCACGAGCGAACTACATGTTAGTCCCATATCATGTCAAATAGCCAATTTGGTCTTTTATTACAGTGTGTGATATGAAATTGTAGTTACTTGGTATTTCAGTAAATTGTTAAAATACTATTGCATCTCCAGGTGACCGAGGCCTACAAAGAGTTTCCCCCTGCTGATGCACCAATAATTTGCAGTATGGCCATCAGTAGTGACGTCCCGCTCACCAACTCAAGCCTGGGGATGGTCCAAAGAGGAAGCCCACTGTCGTACCAGCAACCAGCAGCATCTAGGAGAGACCGCTCCTTTCATGTTGCCCCAGTACGTCCATCTCTACCTCTTCAGGGATACAACCTCGAAGCCAGAGGCTGCAGTTTTGTCCCCACTGAGGTAGAACAACGACACATGCAAAGCCTACAGGTCAGCTGGGACATGGCATGTAGATACGAGTCTGCTACAAGAGAGCAGAGTAGCTGCACAGAGTGGCACCAGCTGAGAAGGCCCAGACTGACTGCCTCTCGGTTCAGAGAAGTGTGTCATGTTAGTCTGAAGTCTGAAGATGGACTTGCTCACAGGATTGTACAGGGAAGTCGTCAGACAGCAGCAATGCAGCGAGGCCTAGAGCTTGAGGCTGATGCTATTTGGGAATACTGCCAAATAAAACGCGTCAACCACTACCCCTGTGGATTTGTAATCCACCCTGATGCTCCCTGGTTGGGGGCGTCTCCCGACGGACTCATTTTTGATCCATCTGAATCAGTCCAATTTGGGCTTATTGAGATAAAATGTCCCAATGTAAAAAGTTATGTTGATTGTTCTTACCTTAAAATGAAATCGGGTAATTTGGAATTGACTAAATCACACGCATATTATTGGCAGGTACAAGGTCAGATGCTTATTACTGGGTTACCATGGTGTGATTTTGTCGTCTCGGCTGAAGACGACCTGCTGATCCAGCGTATCTACAGAGACGATGATGTTTGCAAAGTCATCAGAGAAAAAATTGACCGTTTTTATTTTTATGTTTACATGGCAAAATGCATGTAAAATGTCTGTCCCATACAATAAATACCACCAGCGATTAAAATAGCTTACTCTCTTGTGATTCTCTTGTGAAATTACAGTATGTATGTGAAAGATTGTTGACAAAGCAAATTATTATTATTTATATTGAAAACAGATAACCAAATGCAATTGTGAATGTCAAATTTATTCATAAAAACCATTTTAAATTTCATTTGCCCATGTCTTCACTAGGGGCCCATTTTGGAAATTTGACAGAAGACAGGCTACTGTAAATATTTGATTGATACTTCCGGTTATGGAGAGAGGGATGGTGGTGTCAAATAATTTGTTTTCTTTGACTCGTCTTATCATTCTTTCTACATGCACCCTCAACCGAGCTATGCATTGGGTTTGTAGGACATCCTCCTCTGGCATCTGGGCCCTCTGAGTGACAAAAGCTGGACGGTGAACAGTGCCAGGTACCAGGTCATCCACCAGGAATCCTTTGTCCACCATAATGTCCATCTCAGGGGTTAAAAGGGGTGTAATTCCTGATTGACGGAACACTTCCTTGTCGCTCATGGAGCCCTCAAAAAGGGTAGATACAAATGTAAGGGCTCCATGAGGGGACATGCCTACCATGGCCTTGAAGGTGCAGTGGGACTTGTAGGTTGAGAAAACCTCACTCTGCAGCAGTAGGGAAGAGGGTGTCTGACACCTGAGTTCAGTGCAGTCGAGAATTATTTGGGTGTTACTATATCTGCCACCAAACTCAGGAGGTTGACAGGCCTTAACAGCTGCAGTAGACATCCAAAAACAAACAGAGCCCAACAGGGAGTACAGAAAGTTGGCCCAAGTGACTATGATGCGGCCTACTGTTGTTCTGTGGATGTTAAAGCGATGAGACAGTTCCCTTTGAGTACAGCCAGTGGACAGGTACGTCAAGAAAAGGAACAGCTCATCTATTGGCAGCAATTTCTAGTGGGTGAGAAAAAGTGTAAGGATTTAGTTCAGATTTAACTTCAGTGTGCTTGTGTATGTCCATGTGATGATAGGTAGGTTGGGTAGGCATACTTACAGTTGGTCTGGTCATAGGGCTCTCAGTGACTGTACTCATGGCGCATGCTTTCCTGGTTCTGCTGGTCACCCTGATGATTTTTGATGTCGCAGATTCAATCAGGCTCCAAAATGCCATCAGGTGTGTGTAGGATGGGAATCTAATGGGAAATGGCTAAAGAGTAGAATTACTGCGACTGTATAGTAATGAAATTAAAAGAACAATGGTGGTGTTTGGGGTTATCAACACTACACTAAAATTAAGTCTATTTCAATATTATAATTCAATATTATAATTTCAATATTACAAATCGATTGACTTGAGAGTGTAAACCTACAGAGTTGAGAGGCTTTAAGAGTATTTGGAAGTAGTTATTCTAACTAGGGAAGTACTCTTTACCGGTTATATTACTACGTGACAACAATGTGCTATAGTAGCCTGAGCTCCTGTAGATTCAGTTGTCAGCAGGAGAATGACGTAAGCCTACACAGTAAAAGTAAAAGCTGATTACCTGGTGTAAAATTGTATGTCTTCTGGAGAAGAGGCAAACCGCTGGAGTCCAAATTTGGACAGATGGCATGTTTTCAGCTGCTCTCGAAGTGCATCGACTTCTTGTTTTAGCTGCTCATAATGTTGCCTATCCACGCACACAGTTGGAGATGCTCCATAGTCATGGTCCATGACCATAGGGATAGCGAAAGGCTCCACTGCAGCTGTTGCAAGTACATTGGGCTCCGGGCTCGGTGGTCTTGCCCGTCGCTCCCAAACACCGGGTCGTTCCTTGATATAATAATTATTCCACTCAAACAACGAAGGGACAGCGCCTGCTACCAATACACGTCTCCCTTTCTCCGATATTACGATATCTTCGGGCTTAAAGTGTCGACTACAAACTTTTGTATGCTGGGTTACGGTAAACCCAGTTCTTCGCACCTGATGAATCCACTTAGCCCGAATTCTTGCGTCTTTGGGGAAGCGGTGAAAACTAATCGAAGTGTTATAATGGCCTGAGGCCGAACAAAGTGGCACACAGCAGTGCTCTTTTGAGCCGTTTTCAGCTTTTAGAAATTTAAGACCCATACGGGAATTTAATTTTCTTGTTTTAGAAACATTCATGACCACTTGATATCAGGAACAGCTGTTACTATGTCTAGACGGTTACAATGTAACTAGGAGACAGACCGGAAACGGCTCTGCCGACTTTCTAAGAACGCGGAAGTTTTTTCTTCCGCTTGTGCACGTAGTCTATTGAAAGTGAAGGCCATGCCCATTGGTCATTATGATCACATGGAACAGCACAGGGTGCACACAACCACATTCAACATATAACCCATCACACACGTGAGCATTTAACCCATTTAACTCATTTAACCCATCACACACATGAGCATTTAACCCATTTAACCCATTTAACCCCATCACACGTGAGCAGCCATGACAACGGCGCCAAGGGAGCAGTGTGTGGGGACGGTATTCTCAGGGTACCTCAGTGTGTGTGTGTGTGTGTCTGCATCCCGAAAAATATGAGCTTAACATCACATAAACCGAGTGACCCATAGTTAGCCTGTGACACTACATTGAATTTCGTGTTCAAGTCAGTCTGGCCAACCTGCCTATTCTCAGCTGTTCCTTTGCCCAAAAAATCAGTCACCAATGAAAAACAAACGCTAGGCATTCGTCATCAGAATCAGTGTTCTGATTAGTTGTAGCTCTGTCTAGTAGTACACAGAGGCATTTGAAACAGGCATTTGATCCCACCTCTGAGAACTTCCTGTCTATGGGAGGTTTGTCAGACCAAGCTCCGTCTATGAGCCACACACACACACGCACGCACGCACGCACACACACACTGCTATTGTACCCTTGCATATGTAGTAGAGTTAAGAATAAAGTTTTTTTTTTGAGTGAACTCCCCCATCTGTGTAATGTAAATAGGTTATGTGGCCAAGTTTGTTTCTGGTGGGGCAATAATTAGTGTAACACACCAGAAGACTTCCTCACATGTTGGAAGCCTGGGAAGGGGAATGCCACCATTTATTGCATGTGCGTGAATTGTCTGCCCATCGTGTGTTACAGAATAAATGTTGACGGATCGTGACCCTGCCTCGTCTTAAGTGATTCTCAACACAACACAGAGACTATTTAATTCACGTTAATGTAGCTGACCGGTTCAAGTCGACTACACATACCATATAACCCATACACACACACACACACACACACACTGCTATTGTACCCTTGTATACCATATAACCCATCTATTGTGTAGGTATACACAGAGCCCTCCTATTGCACCTTTGCATACATATCACACTGCATTAGTGAGTATACAGCCTGCTGTCGAACCCTAGTGGACACATCACACTGTATTAGTAAACACACACACACACACACACACACACACACACACACACACAGCTATTTTACTCTAGTTGACACATCACACTGTATTAGTAAACACACACACAGCTCATCTGTTGTACCCTACCCCCCCCGCCCCCCCCACACACACACACACTCATTACATCCCCATCACCCTCCCACACACACACACACACTCATCAGATCGACACCCCCCCCCCCCCCCCCCCCCCCCCACACACACACACTCATCAGATCGACCCCCCCCCCCCACACACACACACACACACACACACACACTCACACTCACACTCATTACATCCACCCGTTCTCCTCACACAAACATTACACATTACATCCACCCCTCCCACACACACACACACACACACACACACACAGACAAGACAGTTATGTGGGGTGTGAGTATTGTATTGGGGTCTTATAGGGGGGGTGTATTGGGGTGTTATGTGTGTGTGTGTGTGTGGTATTGGGGTCTTGTTGGAGGGGGGGGTGTATTGGGGTCTTATAGGGGGATGTATTGGGGTCTTGTACAGCGGTGTGTTTTCTCTCATGTTCTTCTGAGTGACACAATAAAGACCTTGTGACCCAGCAACTCTGACTCCCATTCCTCTCCTCTCTCTCTGTCCCTCTCTCTCTGTCCCTTTCTCTTTCTTCCTCCCTCTCTCTCCCTCCCTTTATCTCCCATTCCTCTCTCTCTGTCTCTCCCTGTCTCTCCCTCTTTCTCTCTCTCTTTCCTCCCTTTCTCTCTCCCCCTCTCTTTCTCTCCCTCTTTCTCTGTCCCTCTGTCTCTCTCCCTTTCTCTTTCTTCCTCCCTCTCTTTCTCTCTCTGTCTCTCTCTCCCTAACTCCCTCCCTCACCTCTTCAGTCTGCTGCCATCAGGAAGGAGACTGAGGAGCCTCCGGCAGACTGAGAGACAGCTTTATCCACCAAGCTGTCAGGATGCTGAACTCTCTCCCTGCCCTGCCCTCCCTCCCACATCTGACCCCCACACACACCACTTCCCTCTCCTGGTGTTCTTAGTGTAAGTGTCCCAGACTGGTGAAACTTACCTAAGGCACATCTCTCTCCTCCACACCAAAGACACATCTCTTTACCGCAGAGTTCCTTTCCCACTGCTCCAATGCACACTTTTCTTTTGCACTACAACCAATGACACTGCTTAAATGGCACCATTTGAGCTTTATTACACTTCACATTGTGTTTTTCCTTGTGTTATGTTTATATTATTATGTTAGTCATCATGTCTTTCTGTCTTGTTTATTAGATATTTAATGTTCACTGTGGGCCAAGGGAGCATTGCAATTTCACATTCTGTGTGTGCAACCTGTACATATGGGGCCCTATTTTGCCGCGGCGCATTGTGCATTCGCGACATGCGCATGCTGTCATTGCTATTCTGTGCCAGCGCAACGTTCATTTTTTCAGGCAAAAAATCACGTTGTCTAGATAGCAGATGACATTGCGCCGTGACGGGCGGGTGAGCGAAAAGAAGAGGTGTGGTCTGGCGCAAAGCGCACCAGATGCTATTATGAGGACGTAGAAACCATTTGCGCCTTTGATTAATAAAAAGGTGCTTTTTCGTCACTGGCGCATTGTTGAAAAGCTATTTTAGAGGCGCACAACGCTTTGAACCCCGATGTACCTGCTGCTGCGCCAGAGAGGCGAGCTGAACTGGCAGAAAAGTTGCAACATGTATAGCCTGTATAGCTATGTATTTGTATGTTTTAGTAAGCAAACATGCACAAATAATGAGAATATAGCAATGTTGTGCAGTTTATAGCAATGTTCTGCAGTTTATTTACAATTTCTTTTGTCGTTTTAAATAAACAGCGATTGCAATGTTCTGCAGTTTATTTACGATTTCTTTTGTCGTTTTAAATAAATGGCGTGGCAAGTTGTAAGAAATAATATGGACAAATCATCAAAAAGAAAACGAGTGGACTAATGGTTTGATGGACCTATACCTTCCGTTTATTTTTGATGTTTCCTTTGAGTTTAAGGGTTTGTTTCCCGTCTTCTAACGTTGTTGTACCGCTTTCGGCGCACAGCGCGTTGAACCCCGATGTAGGCCTACCTGCTGTTGCCCCAGAGAGGCGAGCTGAACTGGCAGAAAAGTTGCAACGTGTATAGCCTGTATAGCCATGTATTTTTATGTTTTAATAAGCAAACAGGCACAAATAATAAGAGTATAGCAATGTTTTGCAGTTTATAGCAATGTTCTGCAGTTTCTTTTGTTTTAATTAAACAGCGATTGCAATGCTCTGCAGTTTATTTAATAAACAGCGTGGCAAGTTGTAAGAAATTAAATGGACTAATCATCAAAAAGAAAAGTAGTGGACTAATGGTTTGATGGACCTCCACCTTTTATTTTTGATGTTTCCTTTGAGTTTAAAGCTTTTGTTTCA